>JAPYZR010001461.1:0-23358 GCA_030522945.1 Trichopria nigra
AAAAAATTCGTGTTCAGGAGGTAAAAATACATCGAATACAGTTGTTTCCAGCCGTGGACATATAAACGGCCACGGAACCATGTCCTGCGCCTAGACTACACGACGTTGTATTATAATGGGACCGAATGACGGAACGAAGAAACGAATTCTTTTGTTTTCCAAATGAGCGCTGGCGCCCTTCGCGCTCCAGCCGCCTTTTGTGGGCTGGGGTTGGTTGGCTTTCGTTGCCTTTCCGCTCTTTTCGTCGTCTCCTTCATTTTATCTCGATGGCCGGCTCGCTGCACGTCGGTCAAAGACCTTAAGGTGTTAGCGACACGATATGTCAGCTTTTTGTACTTTGCGCGCACTTCGCCCTCGTCATCGCGAAGAACGGGGAAATTCGATTGAGAGGCATTTCCCGAATCGGCGGCGAAATATTGGGTCGAGGGTTCGGACGAGATTCGAGGGAATTTTCAGGTTAGCTGCGACGCTCGATTTAGCGACACAATTCTTGACGAATCTCGGCGCGGCGAGGAGGCCTTTTAAAAGGCATTTCAAATCGGCGTGTCTCGAAAGAATCTCATAGTGACGCGAAGGATAAAGGAATTCCTGCGATCTCACTCTCATTCTTCCCTTTACTCTTTTCTTCTCTTTCACCGAATCGCTCCTCTTTGAGGGCCTATCGATAACTCCAGCTTCGAAATAAGGGTGGACGATCTTATTACTTACGATGAAAATATTACATTCGCGAATGCTTAATCAGAGACACATTTAATTTGTATAAAAGACAAAGCTACTCTTTTAAAAATGCTCGGAAATATTTGTAAATATTTTTGGCATAAAAGTGTCATACTATACTTAATACAGTTTACTACTTTATTTTTTACTCTCACCTTGAAACGATGAGATTGCATTTTCATAATCGAGTAAGAAGCGTACTGAATCAACGATTAGCATGATTGTCTCCTAAATATCTCCTTAAGGATTTTCAAATCGTGCATTTACTCATTTTACAAACCCAACAAACTCGAAAAGTAAAATAAACAATTGCCAGTATAATGAAGCTGGCATTACTCGAGTATATTTACATGACTCATCAGTTTTGGATGGTCAGCCTTTTGAATGAGCCTCCTATTCTAGTCAATCTTGGCAATGAAACATCTTGGAAATTCACACGCTGTTCTATCCCAGTCAAAAATAATCGGATCTTACTCAAATCTAAGAAAGGCAATTAATTCATAATTACCTCCCATATTCACAGCCGATGAGAAATGTCGATCGTCTCTTATCTTTGTTTTCTCGTACATGAGATACATATACCCATACAGATACAGCGAACATCAGAGATTCTATGCATCAAGCTAGATTGCATTAAATAGAGACTACATTAAGTGGTCGCCTTTGAAAATAACTACGTCGAACAATATCTGCCATTCTTTTTTTTTTTAATAGTGTAGGATACACATATCCTATGGCATTAACGCAAATGGAAGCTCCGTATAAGCTGTATTTATTGTATCTTAGATAATGGCAACAAATGTATCATTTTATAATTCCATTATATGCATTTTAAAGTAATTTTCTGAACTTTTATTCCATTTTAATGAACAAGATTTTACATAACACGTGCCTGATATTGATGTAGTACAAAGAGGCGCATCAGTTTCATTCTTTAGGACAAGCATCGTGGGAGAGAGTAAAAGTTAATTTTATTCCCTAAAAAGCGAAAGCATATCTTTGGCCACTCCTTTATTGTAATCCAAATGCAAGAATAAAATAGTCTATAATCTTCATTTCACCGTGTAGGTTTAAAACGCGATGTACATACCCTTCAGTCTATACTTACTTCAGCATATTGCCGTGTCATTGTCACATAAAATATCATATTGCGCAAGAAAAAGGGGACCTTTGCAATTCGTTAAGTGCGCACAGCACGCGCCGTTGTCTCTTTTATTCCCTTTGGAGAGTAACATCCTATTATAACGGGGTTTATTATATAATTACAAAAAATTCAATTGTGCTTCGATTAAATTATTGATGATTTTCTAAAATTCTAAATTTCAAGTGTTTGTAACCCACCGCATTATAATCGGCTGGGTCAGGGATTGAATGGGTAGGATTGCGCGGCTAATGCATTAGGGAAAGCTATAAGGGAAGACTGAGGGAATATCAGATGTATACAGGGTTTCTGCCCCAAGCGTTGATACGGCAGCTTGAGGTCAATTTCCGGTGACTTAATGAATAATTTCAATTACCATCAACTTATTCGAAGCCGTTCAATATTATTTTGAACTTGACAGATCATTTTTGAAAAACCAATAAAATATCTAATGTTTATACAATGGCGCAAAATGCACGAAGTATCGTATGTATTTTACTCCTTTCAATATTAAGCAGACATTTTGCGTTACCGAAATTTATTCAAACTGATTTTAAATTGTTTTTAATCGGTGTCGACGTGTTCTGGTCCAGTCAGGTAGGCAGCGCTTGTTCACCATAGGTATTCAGCACATTATTATATTTTAGTATAAACATATCCATACATTAGAACAAATAATTGATTTTAAAAAAATATTATTATTTGAATAAATTTGAATGTGTACTGGGTTGAAGATAAGCCATAATCGATTATAACTAATCGTATTTTAGTATTTTTAGATTTTTATGAAATTTGCACATGTTGTAAAATATGAAAAACTAAGAGACACTTTTTTCTTTTTAGCGTCGTAAAATTATATTTAGGGGTGAAATAGCCCACCCCCTCCCACCTTGAAGGTAGTGCAGCGATTTTAATGATTTTTGGTAGGAAAGTATCTTTCCACAGAAGAAGAAAAAGACATCTTGGAGGGGGGGGGGGGGCATCAGGAGATAAACTACCTATTTGAGGGGGACTGTTTCACCACTTAAATTTGTTTTTCCGCTACAAAAAATACGTGTCTAGACAGTAAAGACTGCCCTAAAGAAAAGTCAAAATATTTGTTGGGGGCAGACTTCACTCTCTATCATCAGGGCAATAAAATGACAATTACACTGTCTAAATGATCACATGCAGAGATACAATACATAAATTGTCTTTCAAACAAATTACGACTGCCCGTTTTTTTTTTTTTTTTACTATTGGTCCGCGCCCAGGAGAATGGACAGGAAAACTTAACGTAGAGCAGACGGACACTTTTTGGGGTTAGGGTGTCGCAGATTCCGGTCCCCCGATCTCTGGGGTGAGGGGCGCACCCCTTGACCGACACACTTAGGAGCAACAATAACTCCCTAATCCGGCCATCCGCGACGCGGCACGAACACGCGAGCGACTCGATGAAAAATGTAAAAATCCGGAAAAACCGCCGGCCCGTGACAGTTCAATACATTTTAAATGCGTTCCGGCGCATTTGTGGGTTGCGCTAGAGCCCGCGATAAGCAACGGAAGGTCCCCCACTACTTAAGGGCGTAGAGGACACCATACGGGGCGCGTGACTCCCCAATATGCCGGTTATTTATCGTCAGATTTATGGAATAAATGAGTGGCGCAAAGCGATTTCCCGGCAATCTTTGGAAAGCAAAAAATGCTGTACTTTTTGTTTTAATATTGATGGCCTAGATGTTAGCACTTTGAGAATACGCGGAATTCCCTAAAGGGCATTTCATTCGTACGAAATGAGTTACGCAGACAACTGGTTTCAAATCGAAACTATAGAAAAGTATATAGGTATCCGTCATAATACACGATTTGTTTATGTTCCTCTTACATAAAAGATTGGTATATTTATATCCTATATACATGGGTATACGATCGAGTAACTTCACACGTTATGCGAATTCGAATTCGTTGTTGACTTGATTTTAATATAGTGACTTCATTATACTGATCTGAACATCACGTTGTTACTTGTTTTCGCGCATATTAACAAGACATTAAGAGTGACATTTAATTCTGTTTGGGGTGTAAATTCTTTGACTCACTCCGATATAGAGTAAAATATCACTACAGAAAGTGTGAAATATGACTTTTATAAAGAGTGAAAATTCACTATTTTGAAGAATGGCACGATTATCATTTTTATTCTTTAAGGGTGAAATTTCACTCCATGAGACTTAGAGAGTACGTCATCCGATGTCTGACAAATTATGTACCAAATAGTCAACAGGAATTGAACATTGACCACAAAAAACAGTAAAGTAATAACTGGAAATGCTTTTGAAATATTAAAATATTAAATTATCTTATGTGATTGATCTTTTTTTTATTGATTATTACAAAATAGACATATTGTTGAAATTTAGCATTTTAATTGAAAATTGTGTTATTTCTGATTTCATTATATTTGGCAATGTTTAAATTGAACTATATTATTATATTTTAATTCTTCAATTATTATAATAATGAAATATTAAATATTTTTTTAAATTGCAGAGTATTTTTTACGAAAATATACACATTCACAAAACCGATTTTAAAATGTTAATCTGATGAATTAAAGAATAATCCGATCACAATTTAAAGTAAGCTTAGAAGCAGGCAATGGGTTTAGATTTGGAGGATGAACCTCGATGGCTGTTGAGCTGTTTGATAAGATCTTAATAGGGTGACCCACTCGTAAAGTAGCGATTGCGGCTTTACGTTTGACCGAAAACATGAAATGTAATCACCATTACAGAACGAGTACATATATAAGTAGTCGATACATGTCATTGTTAAAAATATTGCTAAGTCTTGTATATTGGCGATTAAAACTTTAATTAAAATACTCGTTCCTTCCAATTAAATAAAATACCTATTGAAAGTATACTAACTTATTGTAAAGAACGTACTATGTAGCATGTTTTCAATTATGAAGAAGAAGATGAAGACATCTTCCAAAGTTTAAATCAATATATATGTTAATACACAGTTATAAAGTATTACATAATATTATATTTATTCCACGTTTCTAACATATGTTTCAGAATCTCTCATTAGTAAAAAAAAAAGAAAAACCTTGTTTTTTTTTTTACGAAAAGCCAACTGGCTTTAACTAAAAGCCTAATGTGTACAAAGTAAAAACCATGCTGATAATTTTTATTCCAGGATAAAGAATGTAACTAAATTATTAGAAATTGCGCATATTAAATGAAAATTATAAGACAGGCATCACGTAAAAAAATAAGAGTTTAATAACTGAATAACGAATACCCATTCGTTCTATGTGAAGAAGAAATTTAACGATTTAAAATTTTAGCAAAGAAATTAATGTCAAGATTGATATATGTGAAACAAAAAATCGACCCGTGACATAGTTTGATTTGAGGGGTTGTCTCACCCCTTAGGACGTTTCCTGACACAAAAAACACGTCCATTATTATTTTTTTTTTTCAAGGGAATCAATATGTGAAGATGCATTTTAAAATGTTCATATTAATTTCAAAAATGATTTGATTTGTCAAATAAAGTAAATAAGTGATGGTCATATTGCATTCGTGAACGGGCAGTTTTTGATTAACGAACACAATCATATGTATCGGAAAATCTTATTTAATTTTCTGAGAAACCCAAAATTAATAGCTATAGCTACTCTCTAAATTTCTTGGAATGAATTTCACTCCATAAGGAATGATAAGTGAGCTACTCTTGTAAAACAGTGAATTTTCACTCTTTAAGAATATGTCACTGAAACACTTTATTGACGCTTTTATTTTTATGTTTTTCACTTAACGAATAATTCCCAATATTTGTTAAGTGACCCTACATCCTAGAACGTCTTTAAATTTGACATTTTAGAGCATTGCATTTTTAAACTAATCTAAATAAAAATGTTGATATTAACGTTAAAGAAGTAGAACCAAAAAAATGTTCTCCCGAATTAATTTATAATTTCATTCAAGGACAAAGAATAAAAGTTACGGTCTAAAGGGACATTTCTCATTATGAGAACAGGTTCAAATCTCGTTATGGATAAGTAGGCCCGCACGTGTAGTTCAAGTTATACTGTGACGTGTTAATGTTTACGGCAAATTTGTTCACGCCCTGGAATATTTTACAATTTAAAGTAGCGAGTGCCCCGTGAAATTATCCTCGGTCGTTTAAGCAATGCAGGCGGTAGCGCGACAAGCGGTGGGGCAGTTCGATCTCAATCAATCTTAATGCCTGCGAAAGCAGGGGAAGTCGCGCGGCGCTCCGAGATAGAAGTTCCTAATCTACATGAGCAGATTGCTCTGAGAATTGACACCGCGGACTCTTCGTCTCCGGACGACTACACTCGACTTCTCATCTGCAAATCAAACCCACCTCCGCGCGACGTCTCCTTAGATTCTCCCTGTCGTCTTCGCCGCGAGACTCCAACTCGATGCATACATTACGCTACTTTAATTGGCATCAGCTCCCAAGACGATATCGAGCGGAAAACTAATAACCAAAGCCGGCCAGGCATCCGCGTCCCCCTTCCCATCCCACGACTTGTTTAACAAAAAAAAAAAAAGAGGATCTCTTTTCGATTTGCGGAAAAAGTCTCTCTTGACCTTTGGACGCCGCGCTAAATCAACAGCGGCGACTCGTAGAGCGCGAGTTGAGCCGAGCAATTATTTGCCTCTAGATTTATGAGGTTGCGAAGCTCGTACGTACGAACCAACGCGCGCGAGAGTGCGAAAAAGTCAAAGGGAAGGTACTCACTCCGGTTCCCTCGTCCTTATACCAGCTGGGACTTCACCGACGTGTAAACACGTCCCGCGCGGACCTCTACCGTTCCCGTCGCCCCGATCGGACACACTTGCACACGCTCGGCCCGCGAGAATCACTTTGCGCACCGTAATTGCACGCTTCGCTGCTCAATTTCGCGATAATTCAAGCGTCTGATTAGCGATTACCGATCACCGTTCTCGCCGCCCGGGATGATTGAGGGAATTCTTCGACTGCGAAGAACGGGCCAGTTTTCTTCAATTATTTCCTGCTTCATGACTTGCAAAAGAGCCGCCGCGATCCCCCGATGCGGCTGTTGCTCAAACGATGAGTCGAGCTCTGGTGAGTTTTCGACGTGATACCAAGACCCGGCGTAAACCAAATCAATGTTACGAAACATGAACGGTCGCCTACAATTTAAGTTTTGGATGATTTTTAGTTTTTCATTAATGCATCTGTCGATCTTAATGTATGTGAGTACTAGTTTGAAGATTTTGCAATCCTGGATATCCAAACGATTTCAGTATATCGAATTCTGTCAAACGCTTTGACCTCGCGGTGCATAAAGTGGGTAAAGTCATAATAAATAATCGAGAAATCAGGTGTACCAAAATGTAAAAAGCTATCTAAGCATCAGAAAAGTAAGCCCGACTTTTTTCAGCTCACAATAAAGGAAAGTCGACCAAGGATTACGGAGAGCAGCGTAACCCCGACTTATGGGGGAGAGAAGTTTTTACGGTTTTTTTTTACGTCGTCTATGCCGCGCCTTCGCTAACGCATTATGACGCTTCGCGGCGAAGTAAAAGGGACAAGGATCGTTGCAAGCAAAAAAAACAAAGAAAAAGAACAACGATCCACGTCTATTCTTCATTCTCGCCCCACCCTTCCTCAGATCGCAGTTGTATTTGCGCAACGCTTAAACAAATTAAAGGATCGTCCGGTGGGTCGCTTTATAGCTCGCCTGCTGTTTTCTGGATATAACACTTGAATCTTGAATCTTTAACAACGCCCTCCGGAGACTGCTGCTCCGTTTCGTAGAAATAAAAAGCCTTATATATTCGTCAGTTTTTCCTGTCTCCCGTCTCGAGAGAGAAAAGGATATGAAGCCGCGGTACCTGGTGAAAATAGAAGAAACGATCCAATTTTCATCCGCGGCACATCAGTATAGGCTTTATCCTGAGAGATTATTTGGCATCCATCTCCTCTAAATTGCACGCCTTTCGCCATCATGTCCAATTAATCGAGTTACATCCGATCCAAGTCCACTGTTGCTTATCGCGAATTCAGAGATTCGGGCGATGGAAAAAAGTTTAATGGCTCTAATGAGGCCGTTAAATCAGTTAGCCGAGCGTTGCCTGCGCTATTGTGAAATTCCGCGAGGCGCTAAGCTCGAGTCGCGCTTAATTGCTTACGACGGAATGTGCGCTGCACTTCGAAAATCTATCGGAAACAACGTCGGTTCCCTGCCTTTCCCGACCAATTGCGGGCCGAATCGAAAATCACGGCGGAAACTCCGTTTCATAACGTAATTGGCTGCGATGAGATTTTCGCGAGACGTCATAAATCATCAAGGATTTGCGAGCAAATTGACATTCGGCTGAGCGGTAACAAAGGTAGAGCCTTGGAATTTATGTTGAGACTGGACGAGATGCGTGTAACTCGTTAAACCAGGCGTAGCTAGGACAAATAGAGTGGCTAGGCTATCTGACGTTGAACGAGACTGACAGTAATGGTCCAGAAATACCCGCTCGGCGACCGAAGAGAGAAAGGTCTTAAAATTAAATCACCATGGCTCTCATCGCGCGAGACCATAAAAAGTAAGAAATCCAGGCTTTTTAACTAATTTAAAAAAAAAAAAAATTTTTTTTCATCATAAGACAAAGATTACGTTTGATTTTTTAAAGGAATTATTGCAATGACAGGTGATTTTATTTTGATATAACGATGAAGGAAATTATTGGAACTCTCGTTGCGGGTACTTGTAATTTGCAATTTAACGATGGGAAACGAAACGACTTTTTGTGCGGATTCTTCGCTGTAAGGCGTATTCTCACAACTTATTGCTCCTGTGACAACTTATTAAGGATAAACATTCCTTGATTACTTGCAAATTATGTGAAATTCAAATTCATATTATCGTTTTATAATTATCTGATCATGTTTTTATTTTAATCTTATAAAAATATAATCCAAGATTTTCGTTCAAAAGTATTTACATAATAGAAAACAAATTCATATTCTCGCTTTTTTTGTCTCTCTTTTCTTTCTTTTAATAATGACATAAAAAATGCGAGTAATCATTCACGAGCAATACAATTGAAAGAAAGAAAAAAAAGTCCTTTTCATCGCTTAACAGGCTTGATGTACAAAGCTACATGATCGCAGGTGTCCGCGTAAGCCTCGAGCATTAGAGGTCGACTTGCAGAAAGTGCAACTCGTCGAGATGCAGGGAATACGAGCCAAGAGCTGATTCATCAGCGATGGACTGTGGGGATCCTACGAGACCTTCGGGGCTCGAGTTTTAGGGGCGAGCAGGTCGCTTATTGCTCCCCGAGTGGCCGCAAAACGAAGTTTGATCAAATTCTACTACCCGAGCATAAAACTGACCGGACGTTCGGCTACCCGCAGCGAAGCTACCTATACGTCCCGTCTGTTATAGGCTCGATAAATGATTCATCCGTACTTACGATACTCGATACGATAGGACGCAATACGCTTACGCTGTACTCGTTTGGCCGTGCTACGCGGCGCCAAAGTACTATACGTCACCATAAGCTAACCCCATTATCATAATTATCGAATCGACCTTTCCACTGCGAGAGTTCTCGGGAAAATAACATTCGGTTGAGTATTCCTCCCGAATATATTTACGCATACGGTATACATATAACGATCGGTGTGTTGAATACAAAGTTTGCACTATATATGGTGTAACAACCCCACATTCCCCAAAGTCGACTGTAAAAATTCAAGGTTTCGTTTTATTTCAAATTTTAATTGGTAGGCAAACTTTATGCTTTGCTGTGACTAATTCTACGTGCTACGACAAACATTTATAAACAATTTTCTATAAAAGTCATATTACGGAAAGACGTCCTTTAGTTTGAGCAGAGTTAGGCTGGGTCGGGATGGTTTACCAGGAAAAATGGTGGCAATACTTAACGCGATTTGTTTCATCTTCTTTTTGAAAATATTTTCAGAAATATTTCCATAAATTTGACTGATAATTTGACCATAAAAGTCGTATTTGTAATGTTATTCAGGTAATGTCACCATGCTCTTCAAAAAAGAATGCAAACCAACCCTATCCGAAGTTCTTCAAACTATTGCCATATCGCACCCCTCCCCTAGATGAAGTTGCTCCTGTTCAATCGTAATAAGTATCAATAATTCTTTTCAATCCATATCAAGTCTAAATCCCATCTGAGTTAATATGTGTCTTCGTGTACATCCGTAGTCGTTTCCACGAATTCTGTTTAGTCCAATTTATTCAAAAACAAGATTTCACCCCGTAAATTCCACATCCTAACCAAAGTCTTGGTGGTTACAAGTCAATTAACCTTCACCAATGTGCATAAAGTGCGAATTCGACAATAAATCACGAAAAATTATAATGTAGAATGTTACAATTGAATTTATACTTCTATAATTAAACGGCAATTCGGGGCATATATATCATACAACCCCGCGCACATAAATTATGTTAAAATTACATTAAATGTTTCATTTTGCAGCATGTGTTCATGACGTTCTGAAACCGCTCAATCGATGATTAAAACCGAGGCGTACAAGGAAGAAATAGATCAAACGCGCTAAGTACAAAAAGAGAACAATGTCCATAAAAAGTGGAACTGGCGAGATGGCTGCGGTCACCCTTCAAATAACAGCCTAAATGGTCATTCGGGGTAAGAAACGACCGCGAGGGGGTGACGGGGAAACGAAGCGAGGTACTTTATACGGGATATTGTTTTCAATAAAGCGGCGCATCAATCAGACTTTGTGCGAGTGCCGGACGACGGTCCGTTTGTCGCCGTAAATGTAGCAGGAGGCTGCCGCAAGATGTCTGGAATGTGACGACCTCTGGCCGGGATGCCGATCCTCGGGATCACCGCACTGACCATTTTCTTTGCATAATGATCCTCTCCTCGGGGCTGCACGTCTCTAGGTTCGCCTGCTGCTGGTGCTGGCCGTGCTTTTCCTTACGTCCGTGAGCACTCTGCGGAGAAGTTAAGTGATCGAACCGCAACTGCGGAAAACGAAAGAACTGGAAAAGTACAATAACGATAATATTCGGATTTGGGACAGGATCCCCATATACACTGGTTATTCTAAATTTCATGCCTAAGAATTGGTCGTTGATTTGTATTCAGTCTTTTTCTTATAAGAATGCATTGAACTCCCTATCCATATTATTAAGAGGTCAGAATAATTTGAACAAAAAAAAGAAATAACAGATGTCAGTGATTACCTCCTAAAAATATGATTCAATGACTTTTCTGACAGGAAAACAATTTCTTTACTTTAGTTTTTTGAATTGTATCGCAGCAGTGGCAAGGAATATTTGACATATTCCTATACATACAAAAATAAAAAAAAACACACACACATGGCCCATTATAAAATTAGTCAGTTGACCCCTAAACATCAAAAATTCTCCCGACCCTAAATGGATCATAAATGGAAAGACTTTATCATGCCAACAAAGTATACACAGATTTAGTCCAGAATGTCTTTTTAATAAAAACACCAAGTTCAGAACATCTATCGGCCAAACACGAGATCATAGATATTGAATTAGTGACGCGTTGTCTATCCGAGGCTAACAAGACATATCTGTCTGCATAATGAACTAGGAATCACTATTTCTGCGTGTAATGTAGAAAAATATAATTCAAATCCCTTCCTAGACATCAAGCGACAAATATGCATTACAGTCAATGGTCGGATCAAACGAAACGTAGTTCAATATTAAGCCATTCATAAAACATCTTCATTGCAGATGGCCCTTAAGGGACTAAACGGGTTTTATCGTCATTCTCCGTGTACTATTGTTCACTTAGTTCAGCGCGCGACAATGTCGCTTCGTATTGATTTACAAGAGCTGATCGGAGCACGGGATTGTGTCTCCGTAACGGCTTACGTGCCGCTTTTGCTGCGATATTGAGATATTGAAATCGACTCGTTTGTCCCTGACATACCCACTTAACGTTCGTGCAAATCGAGCACTGCCTTATCCTGCTTCTTCTTACGCGATCGTTTTTCCCCCGTTATTTACACTCGGGTGGCGCTTACAGCGCGAACTGACGGATTCGATATGAGAATTGCATAAAAGCGGCGCTCCATCTTCAGCACGAATATCGCGATTGCACGACATTAATCAGCCGAAGGAGTCGAATCCGGTATATATCGTTCTCGCAGCAATCTTGTCTAACATTATTCCAACTAAACTGTCATAAACGGGAGGAAATGAAAAGAGCTGCTTAATAGCTTATGTATGCAAATACGCAGCGGCAGATTGGAGAGACTGCCGTCGGCTGACTCGCCGAGAATGGCGCCGGATACGGAGCAAGTACTGAGGAAGTGCTAAAAAGGGGTGGATCGCCGTCGTCCCTGTTCCGGACGCCCTTAGAGACCTAATCCGTTGGATTAACCTTGGTATCTTGCAAGATGCTCTTGAATCCGAAACAATGTAAGCATTTGTCATTTTGATGGCCTAATAATCTATGTATATTAATTCTGGAACCATGATCTTATAAAATATTTTGCTCTTTCGACATAAACGATCGACACTTCAATTCTCATAAATATTCAAGCCGTTAAAGGGAACTTGGACCCATTTTCTTCCAGATTACCTTATTTTGTGCAAATCTATAATAATTCTGCAAGCAGAGATTATAAAATAGATGACCCTTGAATTGAGACTGTGCATGTGCTTAAAATCAATGCTACGAGAGTTACATGCACATAGAGGATCAAAAACTGACCTACAACATTGGCTGCTTATCATCATTAGCAGCTTACCTCTTAAGCAGAAATAGTAAAACGGCTCTTATTCTAACTGCCCCTTCAAAAGTTACACAAAGACCACGAACGAAAACTGTACCTTTTGAAGCACAGGCAAGTTTTCTGTTTCCAACTGCTATGGAATTAGCAATTATTCAAGAGAGTCTAGTTTAGGTTGAAACCGTTTCCAAATTTTTAATTCAAATTACATTCAGCGTTGATACGTGAAATGGCTCTCCACCATATTTTGACTCCTTGTTGCGCGTATGCATAACTTCATCAAGTCTTATATAAACGAGAGAAATTGGCGTAACGCAGAAGATGGAGAGAATGTGAAGTCGATGTGCCTAGAAAGTTGATGGCCTCAGTAACGTTCGAAAACGTGTCACTATATCGAAGCTGAACTGTGCATTGCTTATGAATCCTTTATCATCCCACTGTAGGATTTTCTAGTACTACATTCATTTGACCTTCATCGAGCGTTCAGATAAGGCGAAATATCTTCCAAGTATTTTACATAAATTGGAACTGAATCCAGATGAAGCGAATAGTGAGTCCATGTAATACTTCTTCCAAGCTTTAACTGAAAGTGTTAAAATGGAAATTAAAACGTTTTCATCCAGTGAGATTAACATTGATCGTCAGTTTTACCAATCAGACGACCGAATGAAACGAGTCAAATTCAAAGGCGTAATTAAAAGTGTCGCTGAAAAATAAGTCGTACTTTTTCACAGGTGCTTGCGAAAATACCCGATCTCGTATAATATTATTTCAACACGTAGTGCGACCCAGGGGACATAATAGAAGCGAACCGGGGAAGTTTGCGACTCGGCTCAACGCGACAAGCCGAAGAGGATCGCTCCTCAATCCGACTTCTTGATCCAATTAACGCGGCGAAATTATCCCGAGGCTCCCTTCGTCTCCGACCAATACCCGACCGCCCGCTCATAACCCCGGCGACCGCGGACAGGAACTGCCGGCGCGTCAAGTCGAGTTCATCTTAAACAATTTCATTTGCATAGTAAATAATCAAACAATTTCCTTTGACATTTAAATTGCCGCCGAAACAGCGGGAAGAGACGGCAGATAAGGCGCGCGAGCTGAGGTTAGACGTGCCCTACTCGGCGAGACTCGCGCCCTCCTCCCCACACGGCTCATTCTCTTTCTCTCGTCTGTAATTTCCGAAGACATCAATTAGCCGAACATAATTTGCAATTTGCCGCCGTTATTAGGCGCCTTTTATTCTTTCTCTCTTTCGTACACGTCTGTGCTCGCCAGAACGTTCGATCTAAATTCTTCAAATTGCAGCAAACGCCGCTCGGCGCAATGATTATCGAATTACAATTAATGTATGTCATTTGTTAAATGCCAGGTCCAACTTTTATTTTGCCCTGCTTTATTAGGCGTATATATTCGGCAGTGAGATGAAATATTGTATTGTAATATTCGGATCCAATGCTTTCCATTATTTTCTACTCTGCCTCTAATGCAAAGCCTGACATTATAATGAAAGGTCTTTTCATGCACTTAACATTTCAATAGAATGCAATTTCTCACGTAACATAATTAGATTAATCTTCGTGCTTTCTTAACTCTATAATTATTCGACTTCTTTGCTTTAAACATACGTATAGCTTGAAATTGTTAAAGATAGTATCGATGTTGCGTATTTGTAGTTAGTTTCTTTCGAAGCTTGGATTATTCCTTCTAGGATTATTCCGAAACGATATGTGCACTCACTTTATTTAAATTCCAATTCATTAACCTCGATATCAAGGTGATAACTCCTGTATTACTATATACTATGTAATTTGTTTTCCTTTATAACGTTGAACGAAACTTCATCGCTCATTTCCGTCATACATTTAACATATTTTTAGGAAAATTTAATACTATTTTAACATTCCTTTGTATATAGGTACAAAGTTTACCATATAGAAAATTATGCTCGTATACCTTTCGAGAATGAATGTACCTTTTGGTACATTATAAACATAATTCCTTATAAGAACCTACTCTACAGAAAGCGTACTTTTTCATACTTATATGTAAAGAAAATATACTTCACTACAGCAAAATGCCTCTCTAGCAAGTGAACATTGGTCCGACGGATAAACCACTATGTCGTGGGAATGTCTTTGACCAGTAAACATACATTTCTACGGTAATTACTTAATCACAGTAATCATTTTCCATAGATTACTTTACCGTCAATATTTATATACATGAAATGAACGGCAAAAAAAAAACAAGATTAACTTTCTTAATGAAAATAGAGAGCATAGCTTTGTACTGCGAGCATGACCAACGTCATCGTCATTGTTATTAGATCTAGTCATGTCATCATAGTCAGCAGCATCATTCGTACAATTCTTATAGACTTCGCTTTTTTATCATTATCAATATCGGCATTATCATTATTATTATTGTCGCCAGCGTTATTTTCATCGATGAGATCAAGTCACATATAAATTTTCAGAAAACAAAGAAAAAGAAAGCCGAAAACAAAAAATGACGAAATAATATGCACCATATATACCCAGCAAACAAAAATTTGATAACAAAGATAATAATTTCTTTCATAAATTATAAGAAATATGACTTGCCCAAGAAACATATGTATATATTCGCTATATGAAAATTCGCAAAAATCGACTACGTATATATGTTAAACTAAAATATGTACAATTGTTATACATTAAAAAAGGTCTTTCCCAATCTTCATATTTATGGTCCAAGCTTATGAAAATGAAACGTACGTGAAACATGTGCAAATTTTCACTTACTCTTGCAAGTACCTCGATATCTGATAAATTTGCAGAAAATCTTAATTCATTGCTCGGATCGATGTTCCGTCTAATATTTACAAGTCGCTCTCAATATTCTAGCGACTCCGACGCTCTGTATTATGTTATTTATGGCCCACTGCTTATGAATAACCTTCCCTCCCTGTAACATACTTCTCCTCCCTTAAATGGAATTTATTGCGCTCTTTCTCGCGTTACTCGAATCTTAAGCTTCTTTCTTGCCGTATACCTTATGAGCACTTCTACAATGTTGAAACGCCTATTTTAATGTAAAATAGTTGAAGATTTGCTGCAATTAAAAGAAGTTCTATACAAATTTGTTTTACTTTTCTTTTTAAATTCATTTTCATTTAAGAAACATCTGCGACTTTTTCGAAATTTTCAACATTTTGTTCTACATAACGTATATCAAACCTTTAAGTTCAACAGTTAATGTTTCGATTGTTACACTTACATTAATTTCTTTCAATATTATAGCAGTTATACACTACTAAAAATACACCCAAAGAAATAAACAAAATAATACAAATTTTAATAATGTTTGTGGCATATGTCATGTGAAAAACACCATTTAACCCACTAGTATTTAAAACTTATATGACTTGAAATTATTTACTACGTGTTTTTGATATTCTGATAAAGCTGAGGTACTGATTAATTTTGCATCTTTAAACATTACATGTGACAATTAATGAAGGTAACAGTTACATAACATTCACATAATTGTTGCTTGTTTCGCAAATGTTACATAATTGTTACATAATTGACATACAATTGTCAGAATTGTGCTTGCTGCAGAAACATCATAATTTTTTATGTAACTTGTGAATATTTCAAAGCATCCGCGGTACTCATTTAAGTCCAAAATTCTTAAATATTTTTCGTAAAAAATGTTTAAAAATTATCCTTTTTTGCTTACTTTTGTTAATTCAAATTTCATATTTTTTAGTACATTAAGAATGACTGACTACAGGCAGATAAAAAATAATTATGGTTTCAGAATATTCTATTTCTAGTATATTTATATCCGACATATTTCAATATTCTTAAAAAATACCTGGAGAATATTAACCAAATACGTATCTAAAACTTATGAAACCGTAATATACTGCATGTCATATTTGTAACATTCTGGAGGTATATGTTGAATAAAAAAAAAAAAAATACCCTGTCACAAAAGTCCTTTGATTGACAGAGCGGTGGCTTATATCATTAAATCAGAAATGTATTCCCAGTGAACAATTAATAATAAAATTTCCAAATTCTTGGGTATGACGGAGACACTTGTCGTTTCGCTGGCACCTACCGATATCGATTTAACCACTCGACGTCGACAAAGTGATACATCCAAACGTAAACATACGTGAACGATTAGAAAACTCGACCTTACAACAATAAAATTAAATGCCTCCATTAAGAGGGTCAGGCACCTGTTACACGGTAGAAATCTACATATCGCATTTAAATATCAATCGTAACCTTGTATCTTGCTCCGAAACATAATTTACATAATGTCCAGTATTAATTACACTCGAAACTTTGAATTCATTCAATATGCAAATTGTGATACTCGATGTTGCGCCAAAACCATTGCGTATATACAATTGATACTTTCGATGCTAGAGAGAGAGAGAGAGAGCAATAGCAACCAGCTCTACACTATCAGTTTCTTGCATTCGTTCAACAGAAACCACAGAGGGCAATTGATTAACGCTTCCTTCGCGCATAGTGTTGTGAGCGCTATACATCAGGTTTGGCAATTAAACGCGCAATTATATGGAATCAGGAGGCGTGGCAACTTCCACCAGCGACATCGATATTTATGAGCGCGTGCGAATTAAGAGAATCCTCCCCCGTCTTTATTGCAACATTTTTAATTACGGTGAAATGGCGCGAAATTTTTTTCGCGCCCCCTTTAATGCTTACTTCACCCCACGGCTTCCTAATTAAACGCAGCGAGGAACGTCGAATTCACTTCGGTGCACGGTGAGAGTAAGTTTTTTTTTTTTTTTTTTCTTCTCTCGATAAAAACACAACCGGTGATGTAAATAGCAGAAACGGAGGCTAGCTTTTTGTCCCCGGGCAAACGATAAACATTCTTGATGTTCGCACATACAAGAGCGAATCGGCGATCCCACACACATAAATTAGCCTTGTATGTAAATTCGATGGTTTTATCGACATTAGATTTTTCGATTTCATGGTCACGTTTCAATGACTTTTATGTCTTTTACGTGCCTGAATCTGCTCTGTAAACAATTGAAATTAATGCTTATTCACTTACGAACTCTAATGCGACTGAAAAGCAATCAGAGATTTGTTTTTCATTTTTATTTATTAATTTTCAATAACTACTTTTTTTATTATAAAACAATCAACAAATTCTTTCATTTATTTTCACTTCCGATGGTTAGACATTATCGACGGTAAATAGTAAGAGTTTCTTAATGACCATTGGAATAATGACGAATATTACGTTTACGGCTGTTATAGTCATGGATTAGCCTATATAGATTAGCAAATAAAACTGATAATTTTTATAGAATTACTTTTTAGATAATTTATAGAATTGCTAACTTTTCCTTTCTACAGCTTCAAGGGGTAGAATTGTTAATGCACATCTAGAACGACATTTTCAAGGTTGAAAATTATGGGCAAGCAACATCCTTGAAACCGAAGCTAGTTGGTTTGATGTGCACTCGACGAAAATGGTCCTTCTGTTGTCTCCCGACGAGGAAATGATTTATAATAATCTTTCGTTTCACCTACATTATATCTGCTATGTTTAATCTGGAAGCAAGACCTGGACTTGTTTCGGGCAGTCTTCCGATCTTTTTCGTTCCTTTTCTTGCCGAAAAAAAGAGTCGCCGTTTTCGTGAATCCCCAGGTAGATGACGTTTCATGGTACCGCTCTCTTCTTTCACTCCGTGTTGCAGTTTCCGAGAACCCTTTCGTACCCGTCTGATATGTAGCTTGATATGATATTTGCCGCTTGTAATAAAAATCGTGGTATAAATAAAAGTGCAATTATGCTTCATGCCTAATGACATTCATTGTCTGTTATTAACATCGACTTAATCGTGACAATAAATTCAAAGAATAATAATATATCCGTAAAATAATAGTTTAATCTCATTAAATTATATTAAATCCGTAGATTGTCGTAAATCGGACCATAATCCACATAAGGATTCAATATTACGTCTCGGAAACTCTAATTCGATCGAGTAAATATTATTAGTACACTGTAGGACCACCTTATGATACAAACAAGTGTTTGGCACAATTTCGACTTTTGTCAATTTTCATCTTTACAAGTCCATTAATTGTTGTTTTATCAGTGAAAATTTTTCATTTACCATTGAGATTGGTGAAATTACTGAATTATTTTGTAACTAGAAGAATTCTGGAGAAGATGAGAGAATACTTACGGATGGTAATAAGCTTCCTTGTGGCATATTAAAAATTAGAAATTTATAGTTACGATTTCGAAACTTATCTCTTCTCTTATAAAGTGCTGTTTATTGTGTGTAAACGTACAATAAACATTCCTCGTATATACAATGAATTCCACTGTTGTTTTTAATGATGATATTATTGTATAATATTATTATGTATTCTTTTTATAAATCATTATTTTTCACTTAATTATAATTGTTTTAATGATGTAATCGCTAATTATCTACGAAGAACCAATTCCGATGTTTTTTTTTTTTAAGTAGATCAACCTGAATTTTGGCTTGCAATGTATAAAGGTGTTTTTAAACTTGTATCACTTGTACTTATATCTGTGCGTATTTCAAAGACCTTTGTGGATTGGAAACCTTAAATATGTAGTTTTGATTCGATTTTAATTCTTAATACGTACAAAGACAATTATACACTGCCCGAAGGACAATATGATAAAATTACATAAGAACAATATGATAAATTATAGAATACATATTTATGTATACTAAATTAAATAACTAAATGTATGTATACAAAAGTATTATTAATAGTTTTAAAATTCTTTAAGTAGATTATATTTGTTAATAAAATTGTATGTATAGGCGTAGGATGGAAAAGTAGCAATATAACATTTTTTTTTTTCGATTCTTGGTAAATTCAAATTGTAAACATTTATAAAAGTTGTGACTTATTACTTAAGGCGAAGTAAGGTCTTAAAAGAAGGCAGTCGACGAATCGGTTAATAACCGCAGCTGTCTAAATATAAATATACGGAAATTCTAAGTAATTTACGACATGAGCACTATATGTATATACGGTGGTCGCAATTTATAATCAACATATAAATTTATACGAAAATGTTTTAATTAATATATGAGTCAGGTTATATAATGCGCCACAAAAGCTTATTCGCGGATATTTCACAGACGTTTTATAATTTGTTATAATTGTCGTAATTCTCTGATACTCTCCATTATGCGGAAACATTTCAATCATGTGTCCCCGAGTCAAGTCACAGCTTAGAGTCATGAATGACATTAATGACTCGGAAAAGTAAATGCTTTTCAGATTATTTTAAGAGGACTCGATAAACATCCTAATATCGAGTAGGATTCTGAGGTACTCCAGCATCTTTTCTTTGTAGACGACTCTTAAGGTCCGTAAGCTGCCCGTTCCCGGCCAGGAGTTGTTTAACGAACGCCGCGCCGCTGAGGTCAATATTTGTAGTGCCTAAGATCATTCGACCACGTTACACAAGAAGAGAGACAGAAAGTGTTGAAAGTAATAGTACGGATTGTATCTCGCCGTTAATGGTGCTTGGAATGGTAAAAAAGTATTAACCTCGGCCATTACAGTCTGAGAGTATGACCTGACACCGGGCCCGACATACAATAGATGAAGCGTTACTGTACGCACTTCCTAAGCTGTTATTTTTATACTGGGTGACTTCTTCAAGTCCGTACTCAGGGAATTGTACGTCGTAGACATCGCTCTCGATGACTATCGAACTTGACAAATTAAATGCAAAGAAAGCAAACGTAATATATACAGGATTTCAAGCATGGATCGGTTTATTATAACGTGATTTTTGATTGAAGATAAAGCGCAGTCTTCGAATCACACTACTGTATTAGCACATAAATGTAATATATAAATAAAGGATACTTTAAAAACGACGAAAAGATGAACGGAATGGACAAATCCAATATAAAAAAATATACACACGGAGGTACAATTGTTTCCTGGGAAACGATCTGCAATCGAGATTCTATATAATCTGTTCTGAAATATATCGCATTTATAATTTCAAAATTATAGTTTTTCCTTTCTAAATCTGAACAATAATAATTGTCTTACAGAAGTCGTTGAAATCGCCATTCCAGTAGACAACAAGTTACTGAATCCCGCATCTAATGTTGGTTATACAGACGGTTATACAGTGTCAAGATGTTCAGTTGTAAAACGTGTCTTATTCTATTATAAAGCAAAAATTCGACTTTACAAAATATTTGAGTAACAAAGAGCTAACATCGAGATCACGTAAAAAAAAAAATTCAATTCAGTACCGTTTCACTCTTCAGTTTGAACATCCGGCATGTATTTTACTTTATTCAGATGTTACGCCTAATATCTCGTATAGTACTGACAAAATAGAGATACTAAATTTATGTTACATCTAAAATTTGCTTTAAATTTAGTACCTAATATGAATATTATTAATACATTCAATTCGTACGCGATTTCAAATTTAAGAACTAGCCACAAACTGGACTCATTTTCTACTAGGGAATCAGTTCTAACTTAGGTCAGGCCATATCCAAAAACAAGTTGTGAAAGCATTAAGGTTTATCAAGAATATTCATTTTTGGTTCAAAAATTGAGGAAACCATAGTAGTCTGATGTTAGATACATGTTTTTCCCTAAAAGTTGAGTTAGTTTTTCGTCTCGTTACAGAAGAAATTATATTTTGGTTGATTCGTGAGTTATCGTGCAAAATCACACACGTGGATCAGTATTTAGTGTCGCATTAAACTTTTCATTGATCGATTAAAAAACACCAATGACCGTTTGCTTCGGTATTCTTGTCCGAGTATTTTGAATATTCATTTTTGATAATTGATAAAAAATTGAGGAAACTACAATATTTTCAAGTTACATAAAACTTTTTTTCCTTAAAAGTTGAATCAGTATTTCGTCTTGCATTAAACTTCTAATTGATCGATTTAAAAACGCTAAAGACCATTCGATTCGTTATTTTTGTCCGAGTATTTTGAATATTCGTTTCTAATAATTGATAAAAAATTGAGGAAGCTACAGTAATTTTGTCCGAGTATTTTGAATATTCGTTTCTAATAATTGATAAAAAATTGACGAAACTACAGTAATTTTCAAGTTACATAAAACTTTTTTTCCCTTAAAAGTTGGATCAGTATTTCGTCTCGAATTAAACTTCCCTAGTAGAATTTTGAGCGTGACACTTTGGGCCCCAGGCGGAACCCTTACTTTAATAGGGATCCCGGCCAGGACCCGATGTGTCACGCTCAAAATTCGACTCGGGTTGCAATTAATTAATTAAAAAACGCCAAAGACCATTCGATTCGTTATTTTTTTCCGAGTATTTTGAATGTTCGTTTGTAATAATTGATAAAAAATTGAGGAAACTACAGTATTTTGATATTAGACACAACACGTTTTTTCTTAAAAATTGAATCAGTTTTTCGTCTCCCATTTCTACACCCTAGTATGGATATATTCCAAAATCTAATCAGTTCTGCCGTATCCAAAAACAGGTTACAGAAGAAATTATTTTGGTTGGTTCGTGAGTTATCGTGCAAAGTCACACACGTACGTACGTACAAGAACGCCGCAAATTTTTTTATTCGATTTCTGGGATCCTTATGGTCTGAAATGAGGACATTTGATAAAATAATAGGGGGTAATTTTTTTTGCCAGCATGACCAAATTCAATACTTCGTCCGACCTACGGTGAGGGTCGAAGTAAAACGTAAATTTAAAAATTAATAACGAGTTGAAGAAATTTGGATACATCTAGGAAAAGACGACCCAAAAAAACACAAACTTATAATCATAACAATTATCACGAATAAATAATAACTAATATAAATTGCCCGTTTTAATTTAGTAGAAAGTACAACTCGAACAGACCAGCTATCACGAGTGCATTACCTTCAATGGATTATAAAAGCACTGATAAAAATAAGTATATAGAATGTAGTTTTATGTACAAGTTCACATCTCTACACCAAATTTTTATTCTATGTCAAATATAGTTTAGGAAAATAATCCGTTGTCACGTACAGACAGATGGACAACCCTAACCAATATGGGATTCCATATCAGTAGTTTTCAATATCAGCATAGAGAACTATAAAATTAACTAAATTAAAAAAAACTATATAACTATAAAAATCAGGATAATAACGAGTAAAAATAGTTCGATTGAATAATTCATCCCTGTATCAGTTTTAGAACATAATTTTATTCACAAATTTACAAACATCAAAATTGAAAAATGCATGCTTGTTTCACAAATATAAATAATGTACAATTCGTTGATATTAGAGTTTTAAGATTCTTATAGAGAATAAATTTTAGTAGTAAACTTCAATTGAGTGCAAAATCTTTAGTGATCGTAATCTAGAAATGTTTGTCGACATTGTAACTCTTTTGATGCGACTGCAACCGACGTTCTATTCTACAGGCACCTCTACTTGGTCGTATAACGCAGGCAAATTGCAGAAAAACTACATCAAGTGCAGAAAAAGAATCCAATATAAAATTAAAGCTCCATAATTCATTATCGTTCCGAACCGCATATAACAAGGTCGACACAGAATTTTGCCAAGATTATTTATGGTTTCACTGTAATCCTTTTAATGTTATAGTTTCGCTTTGGTTGAGGTGAAATGATCCGTTTTGAGAACATCTTTTTTAACGAGAGTGATGAGACAG
>JAPYZR010001462.1:0-21324 GCA_030522945.1 Trichopria nigra
TATAGTGTACACTTTGTATAAAATATTCATAACAAATACCACGGAATGGTTGCGGTTGAATAAACTCATATTGTAAACTAAATTATAAAAACTTTATAACGTTTACGATAGATGGACTGAGCAGCTGCGGCCGTAGGCCGCAGTCGCGCGAAGTATATTGCATTATTGAGGCCCGAAGGGCCGAATCAAGACAATCTTGCGAGCGAAGCGAGCCGGGGGTAGGGGGCAGAGCCCCTTGGTGGGGTTGGCGGCCGAAGGCCGCAGGGGCGAAGCCCCTAGTTTTTCTTTTTAAGTAACTTTGCGACCTGCGTGGATTATGCTGTGACAGACTTCTAAAGAATGATTGAGAGAAGAAATAAAGGGAAGCATTCAAATGGCTTTACAACTGCAGAAACATTTTCTTTTTCTAAACAAAGAGTTGAAATTGTAATGTGTACTCGACGACAATCTGAACAAATTTTACGTCAATAAAATATATACATATATATAAATAATTATGTATAAATTATTAAAATATAATTTATCATACCTATCAATTCATCATGACGCTACAATCAATTTGTAATACAGATAACGGCATTTCATTGAAAAATTAGTTTCATCAAGATAGTCTGAGATAGACGCGTCAGATGACATTAGTATATAGTTAAATTCCCATGCGACGGTTCCGGCAATTAAATTAGATTCCCATCAACGCCAAATTTCACATTAAGATCGGAGATCCAAGAGGTCACAGTGTTTGTCAACACTGTACTTGACCCCATATTGTCAGGCGCAGAACGTTCTACACGGGTCAGTCCGTCGTCCCTACTGAATTCTAAACCTGCCAGGTACTTGCGCCCCAGGATACGACGTGATGTAAGGAGAAATGTCCAATAGGGCAGATATTCGGACAATTTGAATAATGCGATTGGCCATATCGTCGCCTTAATTCGACTTTTCGCAGTACAATAGGCGATTAATAGTTTAGACGTATCGTTGCGTTTAAACTAATCACGAGTGAAATTTGAAAAATTAGCTTTTTCAAAATTAACGACGGATAATGGAAATGTAGGGATTCGGGCAATTTACGAGCTTGGGAATTACGACCACTGGATGATATTTGGGTAAAAGAGAAAACTCTGTTTACCCCCTATACGAGCTTTGTGGACCCCCTCTAAGCCGCCAACACATGTCAAAAAACCGACTTTTTTCTTAAATCTTTTTTCTTCCCATAAAACTGTTCGGGTTCGGGACATGGAAAAAATCAGGCGTATGGTTATTTATAAGATAAGCTGACGAAATATTGAAATTACAATAACTCCTTTTTGTTAAAAGGCTATAGTAAACTTGTTACTTAAAATCATGTGTTTCTTCTTTTTTGCGAGTAATACGGTATAACGGTATAATTAAAAAGTCGAATCACAGCTGGGGTCCTCGTGAAAAGGTAAAAAAACCGCCTTTTTCGTGGTTTTAGGTCGTTAACTTTGTACATAATTTGTACAATAAACCATCCGAAATAGCCTGGGGTCATCATTACAATATTCAGAAAATTCAATAATTCATATGGCTTTTACCTAAAAACTGGTATTCATAAGATTTTATTTATCATTTATTTTTTAAATGGGAGTTACCTGGTTTTTTCTATTATTGAATGGTTACTCTGGTTGATGTGAAGCAAGCTTTAAGCCAATTATTAATCTGGTCAGTTGCCAATTTCAGGACGTAGGACAAATGGGCAATGTAAAACAAACATGGACAAATTTCTGATATAATAGTTCGGAACTTGACTAGTGACTACAATTGTTTAATAATTAGTACCAAAAATTAGCAATTGCCGTATTTTTATTCCTTCATATTTTTTAATTTTACGTCCATAGTTTGTCAAATTTCTGAAGATATATTTTCCGTTGGAAAAATGTTCACGAGATCGTAAATCGATGGTATATACTCTTTTAAAGTTTTGCATACACACGCACGTACTGTATCATAAAGAAAGCAGCAACGTTCGAAAACTCCTGCTGCTGCTATACTGGTGGTGGTGGTGGTGGTGGTGGTACATACTGGTGAAGCCGTTGTAATTAAAATTCTGGTTACTTTCGGTCGGGTAGATTTGTAGAGATGCGAAAAATGAATCTACACCGTATGTAAAAGAGAAAGGAAAACCGATTTAGAACGAGTCGGTGGGGAGGGTATAGCTAGAGAGGGAAAACAAAAGATTTGGAGTGATCAAGAACGGGAGCGAGAAAGGAACAGACGAAAGGTTCGGGGGGGTGAACGCATGAGTGTCATTCCACTTTCGCTCGCCTTTATGCCGGACTCAGCGGCGGTGGTGGCGGCGGCGTCGGTGGATAGCAGGATTTGCGAGACGTCATGGCGAAAATACGCGCAATTGAACTTTTCAACCCCTCGTGCCAAGCGACTATAGCCTCTTCGACCCCCTTCTGCCCCCTCCCGCTACCGCCGAGCACCGCCGCCTCTGTTCTTCCCTCGAAATTCTCTCTCTCTCTCTCTCTCTCTCTCTCCGTCCTTCCATTTGCTTCTGCCTCATTCGAGCTTCGGGCCGCCCACGTAAAGTTCGCTTCTGCCCCTCTCGGCCCGTCACGTCCACCCCCTCCCCCCCCTACCACCCCCCTGCCGACGGCTCCTTCTCGGTCTTTTGTCACGGCACCCTTGTTCGCGCTGTCCCACTCTATTTGCCGCCCCCCGTCGTTTCCATCATCCCTCAAAGCCCCGCGCTTCGCTTTATATATATATATATATATATATATATATATTCAGCTCTCTGCGGAAGAAGAGGTGGCCGCCGGTGCACGTACAACGCGTCAATACGTGTGCGTAATCGGCCTTGGTGTACGTTCCGTTGGTACGGCGAAGGCAAGGGAGATGGCGAGATAAATGGAGAGAAAGAGGGAGAAAGAGAAATCGGTTGGGATTTGCCGGGCCCCGTCCGATCTATACATTTATACGCATTCGTGATGGATGCGTGTGTCGGCTTACGATAAAGGAGCCCCGTAGAACATCGCACGTTGTCGCATTGCCATCGAAGCATACCGATAAATGTGCTGGTTGGGTTGGCGCTAACTCGCTCTTTAACACGGGTCTCGAACCCGGAATGAATTTTGTAAATATCAACCTGGACGATTGTGTTTTGGACCACTTAGACGCAACGTTGCAGTTGGAGCGATACCTACTGACATTTGAGACATTAGAATGTAATATCACGGTGACATCTCCAGAACATTTCCTTTGAGACATTGTGGAGACCTTCTCAGGGACATTTTGGATACATTTCCATAATATTCTAGAGATGTTATACCGGCATCCTGCAGACGTTCTAGGTATATTTCACGATAATGCTGATAAGACATCTAGAGATGTTCGGAGACATCTGAAAATTAAGTCTTGGGTACAGAATCTTGCAAATGAAATATTTCATCTGACAATGTCACATTTGAGATGTTGCGAGACATTTCGCTTGCGATATCCCTAGAATATTCTGAGTGCAGAATGTTGTAAATGGAATATTTTCAGAATGTTGCATTTGGGACATTTCGTTCGCTTCTCGATGTTCTAGGGATATTCTGGAGATTTCATTTCTGAGTCATAGTGGTCTGGAACTGGGGCAAAAGTAGTGGTACATTGTAGAAGGTAACATACCATCTAAGTAAGCAACATCAGTAAACAACTGCTGAAGTATATAGTAAGACCTTTTTGACATTACGTTTTGCCAAAATGTCAATCAAGAGAAACAATGATTTTTTTAATAAACCTTCGGTAGGAGGGTTAATCCATTAAGTGCTAATGGGACGAACTATTTTGGCACTTTTCATCATTTCTGATAGATTATCAAGGTTAAAAAAACTCACGAATCTTTCGATGCTTCGCGGATTAAATTTCGATGAATGTAATCGCCTTAATTAAGCGCCAGAGTGCTGGATGTAAATTACAATTCATTATTCATTGCAAGCATTGCCTTCGACGTCGCCGTCACCGTGCTCTTTTAAACGTTATGTTTCTCCGACCACTTCAGTGCCACTACGAAAGGGTTAAGCCGCAATTGAATATACCCCCCCATTCTTATTGACCTCGCAACCCTAGGTGCGACCTAGATAGGATGCAAATGAGTCCCGGATGGATTTTGTACAACTATTACGAGCTTGAAAACGTTGAAACCTATTCGCGTATAGTTTTTCATTGTCTACCGAACTCATTACCATCAAGAATATCTGTAATATTTTTTATCGTTTATTTTTTTACTTTCTAGTAATGAGATTATCACTTATATCTGCCAATGATAAAAAATCTACATTTTTGTTATACGCGTTAAATAATATGTAATCTTATATCTGCAATTTATCTTTAATCCAATTGGTTGGGTTGCGCTTGATTTTAATGTAGTTTATTTTTAGAGCCTGCAGCAAAATCTGTTGTACCGTAGCTCGAACAAAAGCGCTTATATGTTGTATGGAATTTGTTGAAAGCGTGCTTTTACGATAAATATTTTCAGAGATAATCAAGTCATAATTGTGACAAAACAATGTTGTTATTTTCATTAGCATCCGCCGTTTATCGCATGAATTTATACGAATATATTTAAATCTAATCCAAATTTAATTGCGACGAGTGAATATGCATGTATTGTGTCGCATTGTTCTGGAACATTTGTAAATGTATGTCATCGATGATTATGCTTTCCGTTACTAATGGGAAATTGATTTGAAATATGTATAGCGACTGCTCGTTTCGTACAAGATGATTCCGAAGATCAGCCATCACGACATTCAATCTTTAAAAATCAACAAAATCAGAAGAAATAGATGTTTTTATTGGATTTTTCATGAAAATAAAAATGATTCTCATTGTTACTTTAATAGTCGATAACGTTTGTAATACGAAAATCCGAAAAGAAAAGGAGAAATCGATCGACGTTCTAGAGAACACATATACAATATGTTCGTTGTATGAAAAGAGCTTTTGCACGCCAAGCTCATATGTCTGCAACGAGAATCACGTTGGCGGATGCTCGAAAATCTGCGTGAGGATTGCGATGCTACTCGTTCTTTTTGAAAAGGACAAATAGCGCGAGATCGGGTCTCGCGATCAAACCGTCTTGAATAATGCGAACGTTCAACCTTCTCAGCTTGCGACTCTAAGAAAGTCTGTTTCAACTAACAATTGTTTCAACTTTGCTAAAATGCATGTGTCGTTTAAAATATCATTAAATCATGTATTACAGTAACCCGATAAAATGTCACTTTTTTTGATACGAATTTTGACTTTGATATGCGAAGAGTCACTTCCAAATCGAAATATAGTAAAAAACGAGCATTTTTACACATTTAACCTTACTTTTTTCGAAAATACGACATGGCAGGAAAAATCTGAGATCATAATCATTTTCAGCAAGAAGAAATCCTTTGGAAATGATACTTCGCATGTCACGTGCAAAATCAGTGTTATTGAATGTTGTATTTTTTACTTAGTTTATTATTGTTATCGCCATTTTTCTATTGCAGCGTGTTGACGCCGTCCTTCCTGCAGACTGTCGAGTATAACGCCCGTAGTATTATATCAATATGTATAATTACGGCATAATTCAATGGACTCTGGTGCTGAAAGAAAATGGCGAGATGTGGGGAATAATGGGCACACGTTCGGGGAAGCAGAGAAAATTAAAAGGGGATGAAACAATAGGATGAAAATAATTGAGAAGAATAAACGAAGGGGAATGAGATGCGATGAAAAATGAAGTATTGGGAAGAGTGGGATGGAAAAGAACGATAGAAGGAGTAACGAAGAAAATGTACCAAAGTCTGACGAAGAAATGGCGGGGAATGGACGTGAAAGGGAGTCTGTAAAAGGGAAAATGGATGTTACGTACATTTGGGACTAATGAAAAAGAGACGAATTAAGAAAAAAAAAGCGGATCCAAATGACGTAAGTTTTTATGATGTCAATCGTTGTCAACAATTTACTAAAGTTTTTATCATATTGGACAAAGTAATAAATTTATTTTTTATTAATAATAAGAAATGACCACGTGTGAATTTAAAGTATCATCATCATCATCATTATCATCATTATCATTATCATTATCATCATCAATGCAACATTCTACTGGTTGATGTTGCAAAATGCCAAGCAAAAAGCCGTAGAGATGATGTAATTTTCAATTTCAAGAAATGTAATTTACGATCGTCGCCCCGGTCCATTTCCCGACAGGTCTGCTGAAAAAGGTCCGGTCCGGGTATAAGCGATGTATAGCATCCACGTCGGAGATAGAGTCGGAGGTCGAATTTGACAGCCCTTTCTCACGCGATGTAGCATCATCCCTCCGGATCAAACTAGAATTGAAGTAGCAACCCCTTCCGATCTCGGAAGATTCTTGCCCCATGAGCCCTCTGAACCTCTCCGTCTCTCTTGCTCCCGCGGCATTCGGAGCGAATGACCGGCGCGGGGCTTCGGCTTGACCGTTGTCCAGTTCTCAGCATCCCCACTGGCCCGTGAGAATGCATCGGGAATCGAAAACTGGTCCAGAAGACGCGGATCACGAGATCTCGAGCCTGGGGTAGGGGGATGAAAACGCGAAGTACAAGAAGCAACGAAACCGACATTCGACTGTTCAGTTTCAACATTTTGTTAGCGTGTTAAGTGTCTCCTGAAATAGGTGTAGCAGACTTGATATTTTACGGTTAAAGTGCGTCGAAAACGAAAAGAGAAAACAATGATATTTACATTATTAACAAAGAATTGTAATCGAAGTCGAGAGTGTTGATCGGTTTAAAAACAGTACTAGATACGCGGAATCTTAATTAAGTGATCGTATTTTCTCGAACAACGTTACGAACAATGATGACGTTAAAGTTTTTGATGCTATCAAATATAAACGAGTCTGAAGCGATGTTTAACAATCGTGGTTGATGATCTTTAGAGTGACGGTTCTGAGAGTGAAGCTTCTTTTCAATCGGAAACGAGGAAACTATGTTATTAACGATTAAAACCATAGTGGACATAGTGATAATTCGAAAGATTGCTAGTGGTTTATAAACATACAACGACAATTTCGGAAGATTTTCGAAACTCTTACCGCTAGAGTTTTCTAAATCTTTTTATTTCTTTCAGAAACATTACTATTTATACAATCAATCCGTTCAGGTGGTATCGTCAGATAATTCAGCGTTTATTATTAATTACATTTTCAATTAACGATACCTTTAAGTTATTGACGGTCATTTGTTCAAATGAACGACGTTTTTGTTTAAACAAATGATTATATGCTTTCTAAATTTCTTGAATCGACATCGTTGGAGTGACATCTTTAATTTGCGTAAAATTCATTCGCAGAATTAAGGGCGAATATTCGATTGTTCGAAAAAGAAAAAAAACTTGAATATCGTAATATTTGAAGAGTGTCAATCCAACGACACTGATGTTGAAGATTTCATTCCGATCGAGTCACACGAAGAAATTTCGATCGCACTGCTAAAACTTTTATCTAGTTTATCTTATCTCAATTCATCTTCTCGAATAATACATTTAATATTCTTACGATATTTTTTGAAAATACATTTATTTTAAAAAAGTATATATAATACCATTATATACGATACATTTATATATAATGTGTTTTATATATAAAAAGACGATATTTTATTAGTAAAGTAATGACTTGAAAATTTACTTAGACAATTATTGTCCATTGTTGCCTTGTAAAAGAGAATTAACGGGGGATCCCCGAGTCGTCTGCTCTTTGGTAAAAAGCGACATTCGAATTTTGTTCATTATCAATGTTGAAAAAAAAATAATGTTTTTTTTTTTTAATTAAATAATACTAATGAAAAAATACAAACGTAAATATAATCTAGAAGACGCGTGAAAATAAATGAGTAAATGAATTAATTTGTCTTAAGTTATTAACTGAAATAAATGTAATTCGCGCTCGTAAACTTAAAACGGTGATTTTCAAGCGCGACGAAAAGATTAATTCATTCGTTTCGTTCGGATTGATACGTATCTAAACGTAATAAATACAGCTATTAAAACGATAAATACCGTAATTTCAATTGTTCGATTTATTTGACATTAATAAAAATACGATAAATTTATAGTTAAATGTTAGATTGGTCAAAGGTAAAATTGATTTTTGTCAACGGCCCAACAGGATTAATTCGATGGGTCCATCACATCGGATTAACACTTGTTTGAAAAAAACTAATCGACATTCGTTTTATTTATAAAACGTTAAGGTATATTGTGAATACTTTTTTTTTTAAATTAATTAACTTTTCGAATCTTTTCGTTTTGACCAAAAAATATAATTTGTTACGTGCAGCATTATATTTTCGTAAAATATCATTTAACGAAATCATACATTTTAACAGCGGTTTATAATGAATTATTGCAATCGAGCAACAGCGTAATTGAATGCACCGAATAAACATTTTATTCCGATTTAATACGAGTTTGAATAAGTCGAAAGTGAAAACGAGAGTCGGAAGCTCGCGAATGATATTAAACCGCGTAAATGATTAAATGCGTGATAAATCTAAGCGACGTAAATAGATCTGGTATAGATTCCATTACGAGAAATTTATTCGATCGCGAGGCAAGTGCTGTCAACGGGACGTTAAGGTCGTTATCATCGGATATCGACTTATCAGAGAGCAGTCTACTCGCGGGATCGTTGTGTTTAGTGTTTCAGGTTTTAGCGCATCGCGTTTACAAAGCGGAAATGAAGGTGGTGGGTGGAAACCGTTGAAGGAGAGAACGTCGGAAGCTGAAGTTGCGGATCCGGAACCAGCAACGGAGAACGGGCGTAACGAGACAGAAGAACGAGAAAGAAAAGGAGAACGAGAGAGAGAGAAAGAGAGAGAGAGAAAGAGAGAGATGAAACGGGAGCTTTTGATCCGCCAAGCTTTGGACCAGAGCCAAGGATCGTGATTCGCTACACGGAGGTGGCCGCTTCGTGGATACGGGATAAACCAGCCTTGCTGCGCCGGATGTCATTATGATCGGTGAGCAGAATATAATTAGTGCCGTATCGTTCCCCGTTATACCCACTCACTCCATCCTCGGCGTTCCACTTATCCAGACTGGCGACCTAAAATGGCCTCGCGTTTCAAAGACTTCCTTTTATCGGCCAAGATACTTTTCTCTCTTCGCGCTCGAAATTTTCCCGCTTAAAAACCGGTTGAAACCCCGGACGAGGGTTTAAAAGCTCATGGACGAAACTTGAAATTTGAACACGGGGTATTGTTTAACATTCAGTCAGTTGTCGAAGCTTATTCCTTGTAAAATGATGACGATTTCAGCCCGATATGTCATGTGTCTTAATTAAGGGCTTAAAAGTATTTATACTAATTATCATTGTCAGTTAAGCGTGTTACTCATAGTAGGGAATACAATGGGGACGTATTGAATTCAGTGGTATGCCACTATCGAAGCAATAAGTAATGGGCTTTTGGCAAAATCTCGATGAAATATTCAATAGCGAGAGGATACATCCTAAGACATTAATTGCCTAAAATGAACTGCTGTCGGTTGAACACCAACACAACACAGGTAGGCTGATAGCATACGAATCAATTTGGATGTGAACCGAAAGTAACCAAATACATTTATGCAACTGTAAAAACATTACTTATATTATTATTATTATTATTATTATTATTATATAACGATAACAATATGAACTCTATAAATACTTTATAACAAAATCTGAACATGTGAATCGAGCATCGCGTCAGATGTAAGGATAATTACTCAAAAGTTACGCAAGTATAGGATCTAAACATCTAGGACTGTGTACCAACTGATACGAGGTTTTAACGCGAGGCTTAGTCGTATCAATTCTTATCTTATTGTTTACATGGAGAACGCAAGAATAAGTTCCAGTTCTTCTCGAGACATTTAATAAACAATATATATGTAACGAATTACAACCTGTTAGCAACGATTGACTTTTGTTATAGACGTTTCGTACATATAATCGAATAGAATTTGATGTAAATAAAATGTTCAGGTCTTGCAATTTACATATTTTAATGAAAATAGTTTTGAGAAAATGAAAATGGAAAAAAAATAATTTAAAGCCTTTATCAATAATCGAGGCTTTTCCTCCGTAGGCTCGAGAATGCTTCCTGTATCATTCTTACAATATTCGGAATACTCCAAGTTCACGAAGGGCCTTTTATTGATGAAAACGAGTTTGGAAGATTAAGAAAAGCCTTTCAAACCAGATTCCTGTTAGGGAAGGGATGCTTATGACCGGTATTGAATGATTAGAGGGTCCTTCTCAATTGATATCGCACGGCATGATTTCATTGTGCATAAACAGTGCTCGGTGTTTACCCCGAAAGTTGCTCCGGTTGGCTTTAATGTCGAAAATGAAAGGATTAAGCAGATTATCGCGTTACGCTGTAATTATGTTATTCGGAAACAGCTTTCGGATTTCATTAATCCAGTTGTACTATCAATGTACGCGCCAATCGTTCGAATATCTACATTTTGTATTTTTAACTTTAATCGTATTTTCGTCTTTAATTTTCACTATTGAATTTCTTTTTCGAGTTACAATAATATCCCAGCAAATGAAAAATGATTGAAATTAGTCAATAAGAATTTCAATTTCTTCTAATCCTTCATAAATTTGGAGGTTAGGATCAATAAATTTAAAGAATTGACTAATATTCAAAACTTCACGTGTTGGAATTATTTTTCGATACTTAATTGCTTCAATTGTTTGTTGGATATTAGAGCGCTGCGTTTCGAAAATGCTAGTGAATAAAAAGGTATTATTCATATGATGATTCACATGAATTCGTATGATTACTTCAATACATTCAAATGCAATTAAATCCACAAATAATATTTGCACATTCAATTGTCCTACAAACGAAAGCGTCAAAAATCCGCATTCAGAAATGTACTCAAGAATTCTTTTCTATTCGTATCATTGTTAAGATTGACATCGTTTTTGTCTTGTAATTGAAAGTGATTGAAAAGAATTCGTATTTATAACCTGAATTCGGATTCTTGACATTTGAATTCTTTTTCGTTTACTGGGTTTGAATTCTTTTACGTATATATACGCTTATGAATACAGTTGAATTCAAAATTTATGCCTATAAATTAAATTCTATACGTTTCAATTCGTATTAATACAAAAATAATTATTGCTCATACTTAAAATGACTTAATTACGGATTAGAATGGATTAAAATGCATATAACTTAAATTGGTAAAGTAATTTTTAGATACGAATCTATTGAAATTTATGTGTGTTATGTATGACGAATATAAAGATGTGGCTCGCCCATTGACCCAAGCTATTCAATTTGGATTGTAATGCTTTGTGTCAATAAAGTCGTATAATAATAATAATAATATAAATGCATTGGGATACGCTTCACTATATTTGAATTCGTTTTTTTGACTCTGCCGAATCCATTTAAAAACATTTTCGTTTGCTGGAGTTATTGAAATACTTTTAAAAATGTCAGCTTGTGATCAATTCGTCGGAATACATTTCAAAACAAAATTGGAAAACATGGAGTTCAAACCCTGCACACATTCAATTTAACATTGTTTTCTCGAATCGTTTTCAATTTCTTTTCTTTTCTTGGGAATTTAACTCGAGAATTAAAAAATTAAATTCAAAAGTATTGAAAAAAATCATAATTTTTAAAAGATTCAGTCAACGAAAAGTAATTGAGATGTACAAAAGTTGGTTACATCAGTGAAAATCTCAATTATTTTCAATTTATAGAATACAAAATAAAGCAGATTTTCACTGATGATTCCCGTTCCTAAACTTCTCAATTCACGTTCCTGCAAACAATGAAGGTAACAGTTACATAACATTTCCATAAATGTTACTCATTACGTAATTGTTACACAATCATAAAAATTGTGCTTGTAGGGTTTTGAATTCATTTGAATACATTGCCGTTTGATTGATTATGTCGGTTTGATTTCGATTCAAGTCAATTCTTTTCAAAAAGTTGGAAAATACATGTAGTTCAATCCCTGCATACGTCAAGCAGCTTCGACTTCGTGTTTTCCCGAATCGTTTTCAATTCCTTTTAAAAAAAATTAAAAGAACTCTTGTTTTGAATTCATCCTGAATCCCTTTTCGTTTGCTGGATTTATACGAATAGTTTTATACTTAATACTGAATGTCTTATACTGAATTTAAATTGTGATTCGTTATGATTATAAAAGCAAAAAAAAAAGGAATTCATTTACAATGAGGCGAATTTTTATGAATATTTCAATACATTCAAATGCATTTAAATACATATTAATCAGTAAATAATCATTCACAGTATACACAAATATGAGTAATATAAGAAAACTTAGATTGATATGGATTCGGAAGCTTTCGTCATTAAGAAAATGAGTCCTTTTGTATTCTTTTTAAACCTTTTTAATCAATTTCAATCGTTTTTAATCATTTTTAAGCCCTTTCAATCCTTTTTAATCCTTTTCAATCCCTTTGAATCCTTTTTATTCCTTTTTAATACCCTTTAATCCTTTTTAATACCTTTTAATCTTTTTCAATTCAAGTTTTGACCTTTCAATATTTTATTTGTTATTAGGTTACATATGCACAATTCAATTTACTTAATTTTGGATTTAAATGAATTGGAGTATATATAATTTGGATACGACATTTTTTTTTATTCGCATCTATTAGAAAACATAGAATTAAATTTATAAATATTGTTCTTGCATTTAAACGCATTCGAATTTATTTAAGTATAAATTTTAATTCACTTCGTTATAACTGAATTCGTTTTCTGATTCAGCCGAATTCATTTCAAAACATTTTCGTTTATGATATTCTGATTAACATTTTCCTGTTTTAGAAGTGTTATCAAAACGTTTCATTGTATCCATGTAACTTTCCAATTTTTGGCTCATAAACGTTTCTGTAACGTTCTGGGAACGTCTTACCTCGGAGACGTTACAATGAAACATTACATTTGAAAAGTACACTTGCGGTTACAATAATTAGGCCTCTTGGGGTTTATAATTCATTCTGCACAGAACTACAAGTCGTATTACTTAATATAATACAGATTAGAATTTGTTAAATATTATTTTTTACAAAAAACAAAGTAGGAAAGTCATAAAATATTAATAACAAAATATCGTAATCTCGTCCGCATTCCCTCTCGACGTCAACTGACTTAGAAAGTTAGTTTTCACTGTTGACTTTGCCCGCCACCTAGCGCCTATTTTTGTACTCTTTCACACTGTAAAAGAAATAATTTCTATATGAAACGTCACATTCGTTATGTTACCTAGAACATTGCAACCTCCTTGAGAAAGTGTTAAACTTTCTTGTGAAAATTGTAACGTTGCAGATGTCATTTTGAAGAAACGTCCCTCTGTGAGTCTTAATTTATATATAAACACATTTCCGAAACGTGTAATACGTAAAACGTTTCAAAAAGTAACGCATAAACCTTTCAGGTACGTCATTTTTATGAAACGTTACAACAAACGTTCCCGAGACGTTTAATTTCTTTTACGTCACAGTGAAACGTTTCAGAAACAATAATGCATCGTTTCTAGGGTAACTTTACATTTTTATCGACATATGGGCATAATGTAACGTTTCAGGAAGGTTACACGTTTATCGGGTTCGATTTTATTTACGACAGCAAATAGGCTTCGTTTATTTTCCTACATCCTTATTTACCGTACAAAAAGTGTCTAGAACGCAAATATGTCATTATAGGTACAATTATTCTCCATTACATACAATCATCTACGGTCGTGCATCGTGCCGTGTATAATTATGCTGAATTATTTTCCTGTGGGAATGTGACGTAGAAGGGTATTTCCTTTCGGCGATTCGATAAGTCCCGACAGAAGGAACCATATCCATTACCCTCGTCGCCAGGTATTGCACAATTTTAAGAGTCATCTACAATCGTTCTTCTCTCTCTCTCTCTCTCTCTCTCTCTCTCTCTGGAGACGTCACATCGTCGCCCGCATTTCCCAGTTCTCCGGCATCTTAACCCGACCTCAAATATCCAAACGTCAGTGTGATCGGTGAGCAGAATGTAATTAGTGCCGAGGTATCGTTTTCTCCCTCCGCGGCCAGCGCATCGCAGGCGCCGTTCTCCTTATCCCACTACGTGCGGGATACCCGCCACTACCTATAGATATAGTCGAGGGATTCTCCATATCCAGCGTCTTCGGTTCCGCCGGTTCCAGCCAAGGTATATATATATATATATATGTATATATATGTACGTATACGCATATCAGCCGCTCTTCGGGAATGTAACACCGAGTCGGCAGTCGCGTGAGCGCATTCGCACGTTCTCCCTCGCTCGCTCGCTCGTGTAACACTCCTGGATTGCATGCGTTCGTGAGATATCTCGGCGAAATTGCCGGGGAGAATGGGATTCGTCACGGGGGCATTCCGCGTGATCTCTCGCGTTATTATGGGAGCTCGCGAGATCCGGAGATGGGACAACGAATGAGGATATCGCGGTGCTTTCTCGATATACGGATGGTACGGCCGATCGGCAGCGTCGACGCGTCTAGCGCCATTGAGATGATCAAATACCCCGAATGATTAAGGATTTATCACTTTACGACTTTCCTTTATGCGTTTAGTCACCTTTGTAGTGGGAATATACCTGCAGGATTGGGTATATCACTTGGATCCATTCCGTTTAGACGCAACATTATTGTTGTCGTAGGTCGCTGGAGTCGTTGACACTGCGCACCTTGAAGGTCTTCATTTCGAGTGGTTGAACCTTGAACAAATAGATGTATACAATGTAAACACAATGATACTCGGAAGGTGAAGAAGAGTTTCCCTTAAGGGTGATAATACGTGGGATATTTTCTAAGATGACTCGGCAGTTTGTTCAAATACATTAAGAGAGAGAGATATTAAGACGCATTGACAGGACGCCGAGAGAATTTGCATCTTCCAGCTTCTTGAGATTCGTTAAAGGCTACTTAACGACGTAAAAACCTTTCGAAGCGGTGAGGAACGAACTAATCAATGAAGAGCATGATGTTGCAAGAACCGACAGATTAACGAAGAGAAGTTGTATAGGATTTAAGGATAGGTACATCAGACAGAAAAACAGATGTAGCACGCCGCAGTATGCACGGTGGTATTAACACTTGTTTACAATACCCAACAATAGATCCGTAAATAGAAATCACATCAAATCGTACACCTTGATGAAACTGGAATAATAGTTCGAGTTTAAAATCATGCTCATTGACACACATAGATCAGAACCAACGAATCGTGAAGGCTCAGCGGATGAGAAACGAATATCCAAAGGAAAGAAGGGCATAAGCGAAACAAAAAACGTAAAGCCCGCTGAAGATAACGACGTCAAGTTTACATTTACCGTCTTTCGCCACGTACGTTTTTTTGTCACGTCATTAATATCCGCCTCGAACGAATATCTCTTTCGTAAATAATTTGTCCGAGTTTCGCGCTGTCCCGCCCCAGCGCGTATAATTCAATTTTTTACACGCCCGAAAACCGCCGGACCTTATATAATACGTATACCGATAGCGGCGTAATGATGCCATTTCGGTTGCGGTATAGGGACGACTTTGATAGAGCCCTACGTCGAGGTGTTAGGATCCTTAAGTAGCCGAGAGGTAGTCGGCTTCCGAAGGTCGGCTTGCACGTGTTGGTCGGTCGGTTGGTTGCCTCTTTTTCCGCCTCTCTTTTTTTCTCCATTCTGCGCGTCTACTCTCTTTGTGCCGGCGGTACCGCGTGAAAGGTGCATTGCCGGCTATCGCAAGGTGGCTCAGACGTCGAACAGCTTTGAAAAGAAGCTTACCTTTTTACTATATACGCGTTGCGTCCACTCGCCAAAACATATTCCATTGTCGTCCGATTATTGGACGTTTAAACGAGTGACTCTATCTATAATAATCCCACGTGCGCAAAGTTCTGCCCATGTTGAACAACTTTTAAAAAAGTATCCAATTTCCGATCGATCCGATTGTTGCATTTCATCCTTTTGTTTGTTTCACGGGAAATGTACTGAACACGACAGACCAAATAAAGTATGTTTGCAGCATTGGATGGAACTCATCTTCATTTCTCGATATCAATTTATAGCGCTCCTTCGCAAGCGAAAAGTTGGCCATTAATGTCCGACGTCAAATAATCATAAACACGGAACAAAGGAGATCTGGACAATTTCCCTGGACGGTTTAGGCTACGATTTAAGCCTCGACGCATTTACCATTGTACTCGTATTTCTAGTCATTTGTAGGCGTGCGTTCGCATGCAAATCCAACCGCATTTGATTTTGCAGCAAATACCCGCACCGTTATGATTTTTCCGGCAGTTTTTTCGCGAATTTTTGATACGAGCCCTCGTTCGAATATTCCGAATGACTTTTTCCATTTGGACGATACTGCTGAAACCGCGGAAATAGTGAAATGTCATTTTCTTCTACATATACAATACAAATTGCTTTTTTTTTTAAAGCAAAATGCTTTGTTTTTCATGCGATGAATCCAAAATCGAACGTGTCGTTTCGCGGAAAAAGAGCGCACTGCACAATGATTGCTAACAATTTTACAATCATAATACATAGTCGTCACAATTTTTAGCATCATTCAGTTTTATCGAGAATGTAAACACGAGGAATAATTACGATTCCCTTTACAGATTTATATGGTAGTTCCGTCTGACATCGGGCAATATCCCTATGCTTGAAATTTTTTGTGTCAACACCTGTGAAAGAAGCGGCTTTTTTTGCCGGATAACAAACAGCTGACAACTGGCACGTTGATTCTGTCGAAATGCCAAACAGATGTCGCGGTAAGTATCCGAGCGACAAGGGGGAACAGTGTTACCAATTTCATCTCGACTAATTCAGTTATTTTCTGCGTATTTATGCCCCCATTATTAACGACATATTCGTGTGGAGGAAATCTTCGCAAACATACCGCCGGCTTAGTTATGCATCGGTAAATTATTTTCCAATGTGCTAAAAGTTGTGCGCTTTAACGAATCAAAATGTACCTTTGGTTCTGTCATAATTAATTGGTTATATGCCACTGGAATCATACGTAAATAATATACAATCATAATATGTATCTGTAGTACATGATAGACATACGTAATTTGAATGGGGAACTGGAAAACCATTGAAGTTTCGAAAAAAACTGCCTCTTTCGCAATAAGTTGGCTTCTTTTGAAGTTACTTTAACGAATTAGGGCTCACTTTACAGATTTTTTCAAGCTCTACAATTCATGTAGTGACTCTCCGACCTACGACGAAGTTGCAAACTCGTAGTTGCAAAAAGAGCGAGGAAATTGCGGTTTGCCGCGGTTTACCACTTCTAATTCATTCTGCTTTGAAGCTGACGAAATATCATTCAGGAAGAAGTTGCAGGGCTTGAAAATACCTACATTTCCATGCCTCATTCGTTACAATTTGATAAAAATTGAGCCCACTAGGAGTTCTTAAATTCACGGAACGCCCATCGCGAATAAATCGAACCTGATTTTAAGCCTTTTCGTGACGTTGAGATCTCCCCGTGGGCTCAATTTTAATCGAATTGGAACGTACAAGGAGTGAACATGTAGGTCTTTTCAATCCCAACAACTTCACATTGAGGTGATTTTTCGACATCTATCGAGCGAAATGAGTTAGACGCGGAAAACCGCGCGGAACGGCGATTGTCCTATTTTTTTGTTGCTGTAATTAGGAAAATATTCGTTAAAATTAATCCGTGCAATACCGTCCTCCAGTTGTGGGACACCTTGTGTAATATTTACGTTTTATATGTATATACATAGTAGGTTAAGAAAAATTCGTTAGACAAATTACATATAAAAAACAAATAGACTAGTCGAAATTTGTTGAATTGTTGCATCGTACGACGCCTGTAGTTAGCCTCGAAATTCTATGAGTTGTGACGCCTCCGATGCCCCGCTCGTAACCCAGCTACCCGTTATATACGTACAGCGGAAATGCAAAGCGTTAGAGGAAGACAGATGTACGCAGCAGGAGGGCGGTGCCCCATGGTATTGGGCACGAGACAAGTAATGCAGGGTTCAACTATACTTTCGTCCTGCTCCTTCCTTCTCTCTCTCTCTCTCTCTCTCTCTTAAAAGGCGCAACTCTCCCACTCTCTCTCTCTCTCTCTCGCACGGTCTTCTGATTTCTACTTTGCGCTCATCTCGTCACTTATCTCCTCCACACTTTACTCTATCGCCTTCTTTCTTTCTCCCGTACTCGTATATGGTGGCGGCGGCGGCGGCGGCGCTGCGCGTTCCAGCTCGGTTTCCTCTTCGGCTTATCCTCACTCCGACCGCGCTAAAGGGGGTCGAGGGTTATTAAAAGCGAGAAGGGAGTTTTACTGTTACGAGCCAGGGGTTCCAGTTGGGGAAACCGGTGGCCTCTTCGAGTATCGCTGCGAGCATTCCGTGCGTATTGTCGCTCTTTGTCCCGCACTCTTTACCCTCTTTGTCTCTGTCCGCTTTCTTCTCTCGAGCAATTAGTTGTATTCTCCATTGTTTCAATCGAATTCGACCATCTTTTCTCTCGCCGGTGCTCGTACACTTTTTTTGCCGGCTGCGCGTCCGTATCGCGGCTGCCTGCGTAGATATATAATATATACGCATAACTCTTTTTCTAAGAAAGCTATTGTTACACTATATTTCTCGGTATTTCCTTATCATTTTGTGCGACACTTTATCTAAATCGAACGTGTAAGAAACCCGCATACAACTCGTATCAGTGGACTTTACAAATTGAATCATTGCAGCGCATCTATGGATGCACGCATCGGCCAAGAGTGCGTAATAGAGTTTTCTACCGGTAGTACCACCTCTTCAATCATTCCTCTCTCGTCTCTTTTCTCACGCCTTTCTCTATGCTTATTCTTTCTATCCTTGCCTCTTCTCTTTTTCCTCCTCGCGCTTATCGCGATGGCATATCTGTCTTCGCGCCGCTTGATCTCCGTACGTACGAATTCACGTAGCGCGATACGTGCTCGGTGCGCAAAATGCCCCTTGTAATGATCCCAATCAGCCGCGGAACTCATGCACGCGAGCAGACCAATCAGAATCGCTTTGAAACTACACGCACGCACACGTGCGTACACGTACCGACTATACGCGCGTTAATCCAATTGAATCCGTATAGCGGTGATCCCTGTATGTATACGAACTCGTCGGCGAGGCGTCTATATAGCTCAGAATGACATGGCCGGGAGAATGTTTCGTGCGAGATATATCCGACAAACCGCTCAGAATCGATGCGTGTAACTGTAGCGCCATTGTGTGTGTATGTTTTTTTTGTCGTAAAACGTTTACGTTGTGATAAAGTTCTCGAAATAGGTTCCTTTGCATGATCGTGGAAAGTAGTCGTGGCTCGAGAAACCGGCTTCGACTGGTCACTTATGATAATTTATGATAGCACTTGTCATCGCGCACAATAACGAGAGATTCATTGCGTGAAGAATGATCGGTAATAAAGATAATGCGGTCGATTTCTGAAATTAATTTCTCAATCAATTCAGGCTCAGATGAAACTGGAAATTTTATTTTCAATTGAATTTTGACAAATGTCGTTTAAACTCACTCTTTCAAGAAAATGAAAATAAGTATAGATTTCCCTATTTTTATATATATATATTTTTTTTTTTTGCTTTTATACATTCATATTGCAGAATTGCAAGATCCAAGATGGCGGATCTAATGTAGCGATAATTTCTAGCTAAATTCGTTGATTCTTATCTCATTAGCACGTCAATGTTATTTGTGGGGATTGTGGGGCCGCCGATGACGTTCCTCCCGTAGCAAATATTAACTTCATATATATTGTAATACGTTCACAATACGTTTTAAAATATTTTCAAATTTGCCATTATTACGCAAGTCCGGTATCAAAATATGTCAAACAAGTCCAGTATCAAAAATATCCGATTGATAATTTAATTGACAAATTCTCACAAATATTTTCAGTTGGCTCCTGCCGATGATTCAAGTGCATTGCGATCAGGGGTATAATTGACATTGATTAAGTCGTTGGCCCCTCATGCAAGCGTATTTCCATAGTCCGCAAGGGCCAACTAAAAGATTCGCTATAATTAAGGTAGCAATTAAATCACATTTTTATGTAGGTTTTTTTTGCTTAAAATTGCACGATTAAATACGTTGTATAATGTGGGAATGGGTGTACAAAATAAGGATAAAATGAATGTTTTACATTAAATTACATAAAAGAATACTACTAATTACGAGATCATTTTGTTTCCGATGGTGATTTAGAAGATATTGTCCCGGGAAAAAATGGATCAGGTCAAAAATCGTATAGAATTATATATCGTTATATCTCAATTATATATGACCATATCTGGAACATATATGATCCAGATGTAATCATATATGATTCAAATATAATTATATCTGATCTATTTTTCCTGGGGTTAACTAACCGCTAAACGTTACATTGCATTAATTTGTGAATAAAAATGTAACGTTACACAATAACATCACATTATTGTTTCTGAAACATTCCGCTGTTGCATAGAATGAATTCAACTTCTCGGGAACGTTTGTAATAAGAAGTTATTGTAACTCTTCATAAAAATGGTACCCGTATAACGTTACAATTCGACCGAGAAAGTTTAACACATCGCAAGAACGTTACAATGCAATCTTCTTGGAAACGTTGCGAACTTCATGTTCCAGAAACGTTTCAAAATTACTGTGGCACAAAAAAACACGGCTGAGAGGTTACCTTATGCTAATTTATAGAACGTTTAGGGAATGTATACATATTGCAAAGTCACGTGAACGTTTCTTTAAAATGACATCTGAAACTCTACAATTTTCACATTTTCATCAGGAGGTTGCGATATAATTTTCTTGTTAAAGTTACTATAACTACGTGTTTCTGCAACGTTTCCAAAGTACTATAGCGCGCGTTTAGGTTACTAATGTAATGTTGTAGGTAACGTTGCCAATGTAACGTTTCATGGAAACGTTATACTTTTTTTTGTTATAAACAAATAATAAGTCAATAATTCTAGTCACATAATATTTTACCTAACACAATTTTTAGATCTCTGCAGAATGAATTAGTAATAATCCTCCCAGATAGGTTTAAGTGTCGGCATTGTATCAACACATAAACGTTTCAAATGTAACGGTTCGCTGTAATGTTTCTGAGATAGGACATTCACCATTTCCAGAACGCTACAGAAACATTTATGATATTGTGACGGATTGTTCACCGCACAGCTCGGCGCTCCTTGGCGGGCGAACCAAAGGCTGCCGCCGCGAACGATTTCCCGATTGTCAAAAATGTAGAT
>JAPYZR010001463.1:0-21311 GCA_030522945.1 Trichopria nigra
CTTCAAATCACTTTCACTGCACGTATTAATAAATTGCGAAATTAGTTAATCGTATTAACGAATACATCATTATATAGATACGTTATTATGTATCCCAACCATAATACAATATTAATAAACTGTAGTTTATAATTATTATATCTTTTAATTTTTTACATGTCAATTATCATATGTTTTCATTATGAAAAAAGAAAGCGTAAAGTATTTTATGATTTTCTTTATTACGTGAAACAAACACCTACAAATACTTACCGTTTGGTAAGTAATGGTAAATACGTTTGTATGCATAAATTAAAAGCGATGTGCAAGAAGAGATTAAAGTTTCTCGAAACATGTCTGAATGTGGAATTATTCGGTCAGGTATAATAGGCAGTACTCTTTGAAATTGCATTTGATTCGTTAGAATTCGACTTTTATTCGGATGCTTTTATATTCATTATAGGGTTACCACTACGAGAGATTAGCTATATCCAAGATGTATCGATAGGAAGCCGCATACTAGCACATTTTCGCATCAAAGTTTCTGAGATTTTAATGTATGTTAAAAGTAACTCGAAAACAAATAATTGTAGAGTAAAAAATGATTCCTGAAGATTGTACTTGTAAACTTGTAGATAAAAAAAAAAAAAAACTATTAATCGAGATTCATTGAAAAGTGTGAAATGAAAATTGGAGTCGGAATAAAGCTATGCCTCATCATCCAGCGATTTTGATAATATATATATGCTATTTATGAACCTACACATGACTACAGCTTTAATACCTATATATTTTGAAAAGTCTTCGAAACATCAGTTGACAGCCACTTTTGGTTTTTCTTAAAATTTTACATTTTCAAGTTCACGCTTGAGATACTCCTTAAATATGCATTAGCCCTTAAAAAAATTATTTGTCGAAACCAACTTAAGAGAAGTCAGTCCATCGTATTTGTGGAAAAAGGTAACCCTGAAAATAACTTAATTTAAGCTGAAGTTCGGGCGTTCTACTTCTACCATTCATCTGCTGGATCTGTTGAAATAAAACAGCAGGCAATAAAACTTTTTACGACCAAATTACGAACGCGGCGTGAGATTCTGGAAATTGAGCGACCTTGAGAGTGCCGTCAAAAACGAGTTTGATAATTCTAGGCTGTCCCGCGCGAACTCGAGACAAAAGAGAAAGAGAACAGAAGCGACGTCGAGCTTCCATTACTTTAAAACTGGGGTGCCAGCATGACGCGAACGACTTGGACGAAGCGAAGGAAAGCAAAAATGCGATCGTCCGGCGCACGAGCGTTGAACCCCCAGTTAAACCTCGGCACGGTGATTGATGACCCTTGGTCGTGTAACGATCTTGCCCTTCTCTCCCGATCCCCTTCCCCACTCTTCGCTTCATCGCGCGAGCTTTGCGCGGAACTTAAGTTACTTAAAGTCCCCTAGGCTCGAGAACAAGGGAACGAAGAAAAGATACGGAAAACTGCGGGCTAAGATGAACCCCATAAGTAAAAATTACCATTATAAGCACCTCGGATGTTTCTTTTAAAACCAACCTCACAGTTGGATTGGGAATATCTCTCTTTGTTAAGAACACGTATGTGGAATGCAGAAGTCAGCGGTCTAATATTTTCGTGATAGTTCTGTGATTGAAACAAAAAATATACATATTCAATAACGATTAAGTAGTTATTAATAAAAAAAAATTAAAAAAAGGATTTACATGCTTTTAAATGAACGGCATATATGTGTTTTAAAGGCGATGCATATGATTTTTCTTATTTAATTGAATTTATCGATTTCATCGAGCATTTCTTTACAAAAATCAAAAGAACAACAAAATCAGTAAGTCATGCATAAAATTTAATATGTTGGTTACTGCAGGTGCCATGTGTCTGGTCGATTGTCTTTCTCTACTGATATATAAATTCGTATGCTCTGTAACATTTCTTGGCATTATTATGTATTACTGTTTGATTATATTCACGTGGATAATAGTTGATTAATATTTACTTATTACTTGATTAATACTTAATTTATACCTTATAATCATTTAATTACAGTTTGCAACGATATCGGAGCAAATGAAATGTTATTTTATTTATTTAAAGGTATGATAATAATAATGTTTCAATCAAAAAATTATCGACGATTCTTTTCTTATTTACATATTCAATGAAGTAAAGTTTTATAATGAATAATTAACACTTGACATAGATGATTATTACTAAAGATGCAAATTTCTTAAATTACTTAATTACAGATAGACACGGTAAAAATGTCAATAGACAACAAAATGTTATAACTTAATAAACTTGTCATTCTTTATCAATATATGAAATAAATTATTTAAAATGAAACTAATTTTAATGGAAGTAATAAAAGACTATGAAAAAAATACCAAACATGACCAAAATGCACATTTTAAATTTATATTAATAAATTGTTTGTTAATTATCACTCGTTCCATCAGATAAGATAAAAGTTCATTTTCAACAAAATTAAAATACATATCAAAGTTTCTAGTATAACTCATTATTTTTTAGTAAGCATATAAAAGTGTCAGAAATGTAATTTCTACCTTTTAACCATTATGTCGAATTCACAGATATCGGAAATCAATATATTACATGAACGCAAAATATCCATTGAACGAATATTTCGCGCCAAGCTATTTTAAATAATTTATCGCAAATAAAGAAGTGCTGTAGCGTCAGTGGCATATATTTGAAAAAGGTGACATGTCTTTGGCCATTGAATTTAAAAATTATAACCCAAGAACTATACGTTTGGTAGATTTGAAAATTCATGAAAATCGATCGATGCAAATGAATTCTCGTACAGACGTGGCAATAAATTATCGAATTGAGCGGTCTGAATATACAGTTAACTCGCACTGTACATTTATCATATTCGTCGAACATAGTAATCGATTTGTATCAGCTAATGTTTTCCAGATGTTTTCCAATTTTATGCAAAATTGAATGAATTAATTATTTGTGTATAATACCTTTCTGCATGTATGATTCGGGTTCGAAAATACACGACATTATATTGATGGATTCTATTCGTATATTATTGTATATATAAATGTATATTTCAGTACTCGTACTACATTTAGTACGCTCGTAATTAATTCGCTTAATTAATGCTCAACAGTCCACATCTTTGCAATTATCTCCGATTTACGCCCTTTACTTGATTGCTGCACCATTGTAACCAATATCTTATTAGGTATCGCTGATAACAACTATAGGGACGGTGAAAATAACAATGTACTTAATGATTCCCGTAAGCTCTAAGATTGGCGAACGCCTACAAAGGACGCTAAAGTCGGTAATTAAGGAATGAAACGAATCCAACATGGATCCGATGCGTATCGGTCGAGCGTGCAATATCGGGTACATACGTAAACTAGATACGGTCCAGGCTCAACATCAGCAGCAGCAGCAGGAGGAGGAGCAACACCAGCACCAGCATAAGTTGGGTGCGCTCCCGGCGTTTTCTATGTGCGGATCGCGGTGCGTGGGAACTGGAGCATTCTGCATGCGGATATTCTGCAGTCGGATATCACGTACGACGCGTTTCATTCGTGTTGGCCGTACGTACGAAATGTGCACCATGGTGTACACCCAGAAAACGAGCGGGTTCCTCGTTGTAAATCAGAAATGAGCGCTTTCCCGTCGCTGGAAAAACGGCCAGGCACTATCGGCTGAACGATTACGTATTTATGATCGGTCCCGTCAGCTCCGTTCAACCGCATAATGACCCGCACAGCATTTTCATTGGCGAGGGTCATGGAGGGAAATTAATTCGAGTAACGGATATTTGTTTCGAAACAATAGCAACAACCGGCATGTTTGATGTAGTAATTAAAAAGCTCCGACAAGTCCAACAGCATATGACGATGATAATTAGAAGAATTATATTTTTTTCTCTATATATGTATATATATATCTATATTTTTCTCGCTACAGTTACCAATCCTTGTTTTTCTGGTACTGTTTCCTTTGCTTGCACCGATGCTATTGAGAGTCAGCATGAACTGATAACAAAAGATGATCCAATAGGATTCATAAGAATATAATAAAAGAATTATTGAATAAAATCAAAGACATTAGAATATAACACGAGTGAATTCGGTACTTCGCTGGCCTCACATCAATCAAAGTAAAATGTAATGAACCAAATAATATACATCATTCTTTAAAACAATTAGATGTGGTTCGCTCTTTGACCCGCAAAAGTTATACCTAGTAAACAAAAGATAAGAATTCCTAAGGTCGAAAAACATATTAATTTTGTGTTTATTCTTGACATTCTCGATCGTTTCTAAAATTCTATATCTCAAATATCTATACAGATTCCATGGTGAACGAATCGTTAGTGAATGATGAACATAACATATTTTACGTGAAATTTCCACCAAAAAGAATTACATAAAAGACATTAAATATCCTTGAAAATATTGAGTCTTTACATAGTCCCCTACTTTTTGGAGTTTCTACATTGTACGGTAAATTTCAGTTGAAACAAAGTGCGGACAGCGAGTTGATAAAAACTTAATAATCGTAATTATATTTCTTTGCATATTTGCAATTCAAAAATCCGTTTCAAATTAGCAAGCACCATTGAAATTGCGATAATAACGTTTCACTATAAGCGGCCTGTCCAGCGGCTATCGATGGTCTCTCTCTCTCTCTCTCTCTCTCTCTCGTTCAACGTAAGCTTTAAATAAACCCATAAAAGTCTCGCGAGAGCAATAACAATATCTAATTTTAATATTTTATATTCTAATATCGCGTGGCCGAGGCGACCGTGTTCGAAGGATACGTGGCAATTAATGTAGGAACGAACTATGTCGAGAGAGCGACGTAAATCAAGTGTAACAACCCCAATTCGCTCGGACGGAATAAATTATGCTACCGACGAGGCTGCTGCTACCGCCAATGCAGCCTCGAAAAAGTGCGGTCGAGTAATAAAAGAGAAATTGCACCGAGTTCGGCAGTAAAGAAGGGCGATGTAGCTTAGAAAGCTCGCGCGAAAACGTTCACGAAAAATGTCAACTTTTTTTTAACCGCCGCTCCGAAAGCACTGTTGGATATTCCAGGACGAGGCCTCTATATAGATTTAAATTAAATATTTATGTAAACATTTTACGAAACTCTTATGCGTTTTAAATGTTATGCGGCAATCACCCATTCGTCGACTTTGGAAATTTCAATTTCAACTTTTATATTTGTGCCGAGTTATTTTATTCAGTCGATAAATTGCAATTTCCAGATTTCATAACAGAACTTTTTAACGGAAAAACATTTGTACGTATATCGCTGCAGGAAAAAATATTCAAAATAGAGAAATGCATGAAAATAGATAATATAGTTTGATAATTTAAGATTTTGCCGAAATTTCATTCACATTCGGTTATACATCATCTTGTGAAGATGTTTGATTAACAACGGTATCGAGAAGCCACTTTGCTCTCCAAAGTTGAATCAGCGAAAATCCGCTGATTTGCAGCCCAAACCCTACGAGACGGTAGGGTTTGGACTGATTATCAGTGTATATTCGCTGATTGGCAGTGACTTTCGATGATTCAAATTTAGAGAGTGACGTAACGAAAACGGATCTTTATGGGTATCGATCGTTTAGTCTAATTCCTTACTATAAATTTTCGTGTGTCCACAAAATGTCAAGCCAAATCAATTGTTTAATCTGAAATATATTTAACTGTATATAATAGTAGGTAAATATTTTCTAATGCTTGAAAAAAAAAATACTGAGAGGTGCCTTCAAATAGCTCGTTGTGGCAACAGTGTTGTTGAAGAGTTCAGAGCTTATCATCTTTAGAATCGTACACCACTTTGGTTAATGGAAAATCCTCGTGATCCAGTCTTATCTTGATTCATTCTATGCATCCTAGACTTTTGGACTTGAGGATAATTTTATCGAAAGCCGAAATGAATGGACGTTTTAAGTATTGTTTTCGGATGTCGCCCGTGAATTGGCAAAAAGTGTATAAACTGATGTTTATCAACTGAACATTTTTATTTCGACACATAATATTGTGTAGAATCATACATCGCCATCATTGAAACGATGTATAATTATGTAAAGTGCTGTATGTACATAGCTATATTAGCAGTGACAGAAAAAAAAATTATAGACAATTTGTATAAGTTGTAATTTTACAATTTCTATACAATGCGTACATGTAAATTTTACAATTACAAGTAAATTTCGACTAATCGAATAACCGAATAAAATTTTGTTGAAATACTAATTTTGTCAATTTTGATTTATTAGTTTTGTTTATTTTTATTGTCTTGTGTACATATGTCAATATTTGTCCTTTATATATGTGTATAAAGAAGAGTTGCTAGATTTAACAGTTTTTAAAAGATTGGTCTAAAATTACGTCATACAACATACTTAAGGGTGACACGTCCCTTTCATTAAAAATACAGCAATTCAAACGAACTTCAATTATATAAGATCGTCGAACATGGACGCTTACGTAGAAGGAACGAAAGTAAGTCTATGTTAAACATCAGAACGAATTTCTTCTCCCCGGCGAGAGATACTTTCCGAATGAGAGTAAGAAAGAGAATCTTATGTAGCGTGCACATTCGTTGTCCTTTATACTTTATCTACCCAGTTCCAGTTTTCATCCCCGAGTGTTAAGGACTTATATGTTCATCTATATTCGTTGATTAGTTTAACTAAAAAGAATCACAACTTGGTTCAGGACAATAGAAAAATACACAATTAAAAGGTAGACATTTTTAAAATGTCTGAATTAAATAAATTTAAAACTTAAAAATATTTAAAATTGGTAGTCTACACAAACAGCTTTTAATCTTATAATAAAAGATTGTGTTTTTCTTTAGGATCGCTACATATATCTTCATAGATTTATGTTGAAATAATCGTACTAAAAAAAATGTACAATTATTATTGTATTGTTGAATTTTTCAGGTTTAAAAAAAATAATTGCCCATAAATTAATAGACAGAATGTCCATAATTAGTGATAATGAAATCAATATATTGAGACACAAATATTATTATTACATATATAATAGTAGTAAAGGGATTTAAAATTAGTAATGTTACTATACGCTCTTATGCGGGCCAAAGCAATTCTTTTCTTTTTTTTTAATTAATATGAATTGAAAAAAATATCAATAACAATTTCTATTATCATGAGGTATCCCCTGTAATAGTCGTTTTTCTGCGTCTGCGGAATCACTTAGACTCTACGGGCATTAACGGGTTAACTGAAAATGCCGCTACGAAACTGCCAATCGCGGTGAATTCAAGTAGCGGTTAAACTCTCATATTAATTTCATTCAATTGCATTTACGCTGTCAGGGTTCCTTGTGCGTATAGTGCATCGGCGCTAGTTGCGCGCCTGTTTAACTAAAGCCGTAACCACGTCGGACCGTAGCAATAAGTTGCACCTGTTTACGACTTGCCCGGATGGCCTGGAAATTATCCGTTAGGTTGGTCCAACGAGCTATCTCGGTAGTCGTTTGCCTGTATATGTCGGCGTTTAGACGAAGCAACAAAGTGCCCGAGCACTGACGAAAGAGAAGGCTAGAGATATTATTGTAGAATACGTTAAGGCAACGGGGTTGATGGCGGGAGAGTGCAAAAAATTCGAAAAAAATCCTAGCCCGGAAAAAGTCGGAGAAGAAGAAGACGAACGCGGATGGCGCGGGAACGGATGAAACCGCGATGAAATGTCAGTAAAAAAAGTTGAAGAGTTCGAAAAAAATGTATGACGTTGATCATAGTCATTTCTACGAGAAGAAAGTGAAGAGCAAAACGAATATGGATATACTGTAACAATCTCAAATAAATAGCGTAATAAAATGAATAATACGGACGATACGACCGAGTATTAGTATATCTTTTTTAATCACATACTCACATATACACGCACGCGCGCGCGTCGTCAATCGAATTACTTTCTGAAATGATTTATTTTTTATGTCTATGATTCGTACATGATTCGTACGTTGGATATGCACTTCCACATATATACAAATAAATAATAAACATCTAGGACTTACACGTTCATTATTTGATCCTTATTCATTATGAAATCAATTTACGTCCATTATATACGTCCATTGTATGGCAATTACACCTCATTACACGATGGACATATACGCTAGTGAATAAGTCCAGTGTACCTCGGACGTCCAATGGACGTACCTGTGCTATCTGGAGACATGAGTGTAAAGAAGTAAAAAACGTCACTTTTCGAATTTTTAAGCGCTGCGGAAGAGGAAAAGGTTCCAACTGTACAGAAACCATACAAAATTATTAAAAATTAAACTATCGATTATTTAAGCATGCATGATTATTTTTGTGCAATTTTGTAACTGTCAAAAGTCCGTTATTTCACATAATATTATTAAAATTTCATTTGATTATAGTTTAATTATATTTCAATGATTATATATTGAATTACCAGAATGGATATTATGTCATATGCTTACACGATATCAAGCTGTACTTAGATAAATTGTACGAAGTGTCCATTTTCATCTTGTTTAGTCTACTGCTACTAGTACTTTTATTACATATATACGCCTGGTAGCATGCTAATTCTATCCCGCTTATACAATCGTAAGTATATATAAGTGGTGTACCGTAAAATGCACATACGTAAACCAAGTCGTAAATAGATATAGGGATGTTCAAATTGGAGAGATTATTGCATCAATAAGTATAGGATTCCACTTTAAGGTTTAAGAGGAGAAAGGTTTGTAGGGCCAATTACAGTCAATGGCTCATGCAATTGCTGCTAGATGTCAAGTCAAAGTGAAAGTATGACTAGACATAAAACATGACAAGTTGTAGATGTGTACAAACCGAACACATAAGTGGTTAGGCTTACTAAAAATATATGAAATTAATATGGTACTTATTAAGTTATGAATATTCTATTTACTGATAATAACATTTACATCAATTAATGTTTTTTAAAATTGAAGGTTAAGTGGGCCTTAAAACTGAAACTTTTACCGATTATTTTACCGAGCTTGAAAAGCAAGAATTCAGAGATATCTTTTAATACGACGGGCGCAAAGCTCGATTATTTACGCCCGTCATTTTTATCCTATAAGGCAAAAAATCGATAAAAGCGCTCGCAATGTTAAAAAACAATATTTTGAAATGGGCATCAGCTTTCAACACGTTTCTATCGCATACTTTTCTCACGAGTGAGGGAAGATATTCTTTCGCCTCTAATTGATAAATTGGTAATTTTTATTATCATTTAACAATACAACAAGTTTACATATTTTTTTAATTGGATCCTCATATCAAGACGAATACAGCAAACACGAATGAAAATCTGTTTAAAATATGTACGAAAAATCAGTGTATTAATGACTTCTGAATATTAACAAAAATTAGACGTTGATCAGTGACATAAAACCTATTATGCTGAAACAAAATTGATAGAAATATTTAATTATAGGGAAAACATAAAGAGAGCCTGTAAGATTGCATATATAAACCGATAAATATAGTATTACCGATTTCATAAAAATAATGAACAGCCTCTGAAGAATAAAATAAAAAAGTAGGAAAAACGGAAGACAAGACTCGAGTGTTTCAAATAATACGAAATAAAGTGAAAATACAAAGAAACTCGAGAAGCAGAACAAAATTTATTGATGTAATGTAAGATATGGTAGTGTCAAGAAAAGGCCACTTTTATGTTATACGCACCGTTCTTAAAATCGTAAAAAGTTTGTACATATATCGCGAATCATCACAAATTGAAAATGATATGAAAATAATTAGTGATATTGAATAAACATAAAAATTTGGAATGGTGAATATTTAAATTAACCTCTTCGCCGTGGAATAAAAAGGGAGACTATAATCCGATCGAAGAATAAAAAAATAACAAGATTGAAATCGGGAAGCACAAACAGCATGATCGATATCCATCTCCCTTCGATTCTGCCGACTCTTTTGCTTTCATTATGATGGTCAATAATTACGGGTGGCATTAATTAGCCGTTTGATGTACGAGTCCGACAAGGGCCGGCTGGCATAGGATCATTAGGCACGTATACACGCAGCGCGAAAATACTCTCAACGTGCGAACGCAATCGCATCCCGCCTGCTCTTCTCCTCCTCCTCCTCTTCTTCCTATCTTCATACCTTTCTCTCCTTCTCGCTCATCCTCGTCATAGTTCATTTGTCTAACTCCTCGGTGCCCTTTTCCCTCGTACACGGATCTTCTTTTCTTCATTTTCTCGCGTCGCACTTTTTCTTTGTCCTCCTTCTATAGCGGGCTCGGTCTTATCGGGGTTTCTCTCGCTTCTTCTTTCCGTTCTCACCGTTGGCAGTCTTCTGTCTCCTGTGTAATTTTCTTTCTTTCTTTATGCGTACACTTCGTAATCTCTTCTTTGTTTTTCTAAGGTGTCCGTTCGTATGTAGTCAACGTTATTCAGTTTTTTTTTTCCTATTATTTTATGTTTAATATTACGATCAGTCTTTAAGTAGTTACGGTCAAAAGAAGCAGACATTCTTCTGGCGTGTATCTTGCACTTAAAGAGTTATACGATGTCTAATATACGTTAATGAGTATTTATATTTATCATATTATTTATATATTTGTATGTAAATATATCATAATTTTTCTTTATTTGTAAAATTACAGCGTTAAACATTCGACTTGAAATTTAGTAAAATATCGGGTATATAATCTTCAATTTGGGAAAATGCTATGCAGATCGATGACAGCGAAAAACGATATTTATTCCAAAAATAACGGAAACGCGAAAGCAAAGGAAAAAAAAAAACTAGAAATGTCGCAGCGATAACGTAACAAGAATGCATAAACTTGGGCAAAACTTTCTACCGCCTCGCGACAGATGTTCTTTTTCGAACGCCCAGTTTTAACGCGTCTTATCGGTAAACTTTCTTATCGGCGAAACGTTTCTTTCTTTCGATTTTTTTTCTTCACCGTTGCTGATTCGCGTCTTCTCTCACCCCCACCCCGGGGCCCTTTCGTCCATCGCCTCTGTGCCCTTTTCCTATCCACCTCGACGTTCTCTTCATTTTCTTCCCTCGGTCCTTTTTTCCTTTTTCCTCCTCTTGCGTTCCGTCTTATCTGTTTCTTTAGGATCCGCTCTCCTTTCCCACCGTCGACCTCTTCCGCCTCGAGAGACTCGGGGCTCGCGCGCCGGATCTGCGAGGCGCGCGATATGCCGTCAGTCGCGAGCAGCTGTAAACAACGGCGTGCGGCGTTGCCCTCGCGGAAACATCCCCATAAAGTACGTTTTATCTATCGTAAATCGATGGCACGGCGTATTTCATCGGTTGTACAGCCAAGGTTATACAATGCGGCTCAATTAATGCCAAACTGCCGCTCTGATTTATTTCTTAACTCTCGCGCGCAGGCCGATCGCTCTGCCATATAGCGGACCCGGGCTCGTAGAAGTATCATCCTCGATAATCACACGGACCTCTTCACGTCGGCCCATCACTTTCGCTCGTACTCCGTACATGTACACACACGCACACACATATATATATATATATATGTATATATATATATACATATATATTTTAGACGGGGTCGGCGGCGATGTCGGCGATGGACATCATGCATCGACGGTAGTGGCTTTGTTTGCGTGTGCGACAGCGCGCTACGAGAGATCGATTGATTGATTAGATGCCGCAAAGTACACGTATCATAAACTTGGTAAAAACAACCGAACTGAAATTGCCCCTAGTATACGCGGAGGCTAATAAAGATTTAGTTTTTCCTTTTTACGAGAAGTTTCCACTTTGACTGCGGTTTTACTTTAAGTGCGGAACGTAATGGAAGCTCGTTCTCATTACGTTGTAACGTAAAAATAAAAACTATCGGCTCGTTGATTTACTGCGAGATTGACTGACTATATACGTGCGCATATTACAATTTTCGAGTAACAACGAAGTTAAAGACTGTAGACGAGTAATGTTAAATAAACGAGGTAGGAAAATGGATGGGGAAAGCGGGTAATGTAAAGCGCATAACGATGCTGTATATGAAGATGTTGCGATAAAAAACTGGCGATGATCTGTACGATGCGTATTATGCCTGCTTTGTTATCTTGATCGTTAACTTGCGCTTATATGTAGATAATTCTATTTCAACAAATTTCTCGGATTTACTATGATTGATTGAATATTTCAAGTATGGCGCATAAAAACACAACGTCTATAGTGGTTTGAAAAATAACAGAATAGAAAATGTACGTTGCGAGAGGAAGATAACTGAACATAGGATTACATAAGAGTACAGTTCGGTACAAGTTCAGGAAATTCGTATTTTCCACATTGTTTTTGCAAATATTTCATTTGCAAATAGTTCATTAAAACGATTTTCCTGATGATTGTGGAAAATTATAATCATATTTCTTAATAATATTTCTTGAAAGAAAATAATTTTATTTGCAATACAAAAACGTGACTCAAAATTTAAAGGGACATCAAACTTCCATGTATAGTCATGTTTGGGACTTGGTGGGCTTCCCTATGTTTCATTCTCTCGCACTCGCATGGTTATATTAAAAAAAAAATCAAAATCAGCACATTAATTTCATGAATTGGCAAAAATTTCAAAAATCCCAAAAACTACAAAGGAACTGTGTATATATTTCTGAAATTGATTAAAAATATCAACAATATATTCCGTGTAAAAAGGTAATGACCGCCAAAGTACCGAGTTAACACCTTAGATGTCTTCATCGGTTCCACCTTGGGGCAATGCATATACTTCCTCAAATATTTTGCAGCAGCACTCCAGAGTCTTACGTGCAGCCTCCAGCTGGTGTCTGAAGCGCATTAGTCGTGGATGCATAATAGCCGGGCAGTTAAACTCCTGCGGTTATACGAGAGTTGAAAAAATCAGCGCGTATATATATATATATATGTATATGCGGTCCACTTTGCATCATCCCCTCGCGACGCATGCTCTCGCTTTCGCATTTAAACGTTCTCGGCTTCCGTATGCGAAAAATCGACATCACATGAACCAGAAGCCAACATTTTTAACTCCTTTGTATATTTGTACTTTACCATGAAAGTACATAGAAGTTTAAGCTGTTAATTGGACTTTAAGAATAATGCGCTATTAATGTTTTGTTTGAATTGATTCTTTATATAGTTGTATCTTTACACATTATCACATATCAACATGTTGAATCCACTATCTAAATTGCGCAGTCAGAATTTATACATTTTTCGATGTTGTTTTTTATACATGACTATTACAGTTCGATAGGTAATGCAGGGATCCCTACCTGCATTATCATTTTTACACATGTGTACCCACCATTTAGGATCCTATATGTGATCCCCGTATTTTTCATTATAAATGGATTTAATTAATAGTCAGAATTTATACTTAAAGGTAAAATATTATGTTTAATTTTGGACATATAATTTACGAATTTCTGTGTTAAACTTGAATTCTTTGTGAATTCGTTAACTTTACGTTAAGTGAACTTCTATAGAAAAGAGATATTTATTACATATTCTGATATACAATCGAATATTGCCTGATGCGAAAGTGTTGAAAAAAAAAAAATAATCGTAATAACAGTTTTCATAACAAGTTGACAATTTTATGATTGATTCGGATTAACACGCTAAAAATATGATAGATATCATTTATCCAATCAATTGAAAATTGAAATATAATAAATTTTCAATGCATTTTATATGTGATGTAAAATATATTCGATCACCCATCAAATGAATAACAACTTTAAGTTATTGTAACAAGTAAACATTATAAGCTGCAAATAGAGGACTTTAGATCTCGCATTTGCATGCATGTATAATATATACATGCATACGTTGTACGTGTCTCAAGGAGCTACTTATATGAAGTCCCAAGAGGGTCTTTAATTGGGGACCGGTATTTAGGCTATGTGACGAGATGAGGTTTCATACTCACGATGTTTTTTTAAACAACATAATTCTATAAAGGAATTTTATATTTTTTTTTCATTTCGTATTTCTTACTACTTTAAGTAAAAAAAGGTGATTCTTTGCACAATTTGAAGTAAAATAGTGTAGCAGCAAAATGTGATCCGATTGATGGTTTAATAATGGCCGATTATTTTGGGATGACCTTTTTGGCTAATTGAGATACATTGTGATGAGGGACCATCAAACGAACATATATTTTGCTTCGGTAAGTTACCGCATATTGCACGTTCAATTAACAAGCATTTAAAGTATATACGTGTTGGAAAACATTGTACAGAAATCGTAAAACCAATTTTCAATTAGTAAGTCTTGCGATCTATATCTACTTTACTATATCGTGTACGTACACACGATAAGATTTCCAGCGTGTAGTAATGAACTGAGTCGATTCTACGTAATAATGTTATTAAGGTAGTTAATTAAAACTTAGATTTTAGTGATAGCACTTTGCTCGCGAACCACGTGAAGAAAACTATACTTTAAGTTTAATGAATTCTGCTGAATTATATTGTATTGTTTTGATAATTTTGGCATCTTTGGGAACTTGCGATAAATGCATAATATCGTTATTAGGAAGAGAATAACATCGAAACAAGAATGACAATTTTTAAGAACAATATTGTTTTCAAAACTTATGTCAATAATTTAATGGGCGAAGTATTTATGATTATAAATTACAATGTGATTAAGATTAAAATATAATAAAATTTCATAACGCTTATAAGATATATACTTATTTTTATAATAAATTGAAGAATATAATTTAAAACCCGTCGAATATTATTATTGTTCGCTTATATAAGCTTAATGATAATTACGGCTACACACTTAACGACTGATATCCGACACGATGTAGTGAAAATAACGGAACAGACTGTTTAATATAATCTATGAAATTGCATCTATAATAAAGAAAATCGAATTATTCAAATAAAAAAAGTTTTATCTGTCGTGTTCAAGGTATTATTTTCTACTTTAATAAGTATGTTTATTTTAAACAGACACACGCACACATACACACATGTATAAACAATATTTATTGCCAATCATTAATAATATTTTATATTATTGATTAAAAGTATTTTTTTAATTATTATCCGATCTTGTCATATTCGATTCAAGCTTCCTCAAAAATATATGATATTTTTCGATTTTAATGAAAATGAAAGTACAAAAATAACGCAAGGTGTAAAAACATTATATCAAACCGACTCATTAAGATCATGTCTGATACGTAATTGATATAACGGCTAATTAGGAATGGTTGTTAAGATTTAATGGCAAGCATTTATTCTATGAACAGTATTTCCTAAGTTTGTTGCCGTTGATGCTATTAAGTATAATTGTTATACTGGAGTTAAGTTGTTTGTTATACTGATACTTTAATATTTAACAGACAACTGATTATAGTAATTAAAAGAGTTATAATATTTTATAACATATAACATACAAATTTTATAACATACAAATGTTATTTGTATATACAATTTTTATTTATTTAAAAATATTGACTTTCAAAGCATGATATTTACTCGAGCGAACTATTCGACGTTTCCAATTATCCCATTTAAGAATTTCCCGTGATATCGTAAATATTATCCCAGCTCGTTAGCTTAAAAAAATGTTTGCTCAGTCGAGATGTCGACTCACATTTGAACTGTCAAAGTACACAACAATTAAACTAGACTTTATATGAATGAGGCCATTTTTCCGATAGAATTATACGAGCCGTACATATACAGTACGGCACGAGCTAATCCTTTACAATTAATCTCGAACATAATCCGCGCTCTCGTTAGGATAATTTTGACGTCGTCAATATTAAGATTCCGGTAACGATGATTAAGCTTTCCCGAGTGGGTGTTGGTTTATTCTCGACTCGTGTGGAGAGGCTCGTCGAAGCCGCCTATTGTTTATCCTGCACCCCGTGCTCGCGCCAACATAAAGAAAGTCCCGGAAGTGTTGCGCGAGCGAAATTCGAGTTTGCGCACTGCAGAAGTCCGACCTTATACGAGGAAATTTATTGCAGAACACTACTCCGAACGCGTACTATTGTAAGCGCATTCCATTTGACAAACGTGTCTCCTCGCTGCACAAACTATCAATTATTCGGATTACAATACATTTTACATGCACACTTACGTTATAATACTCATATTATGTTCAATAAAATGAGCATTAATTTCCTCTTTATCAGAGTAAAGTTGGCAGTTTCCTCCCGGTATACTTTTTTTCGTTGATTACAATTGGAAAACAATCAATTCTGGGGTCGACTTTTATTGTTTTCATGCTGTTTCAACTTTTTTATTCATTACTTCAGTTGCATATGAATAAGCATTTTTTTAAACTATTTTCGTTAATTTTTGTTTTTATTATAAACATATTAAATTATAAAAGTATCATTAAACGTTCATTTTATTTATGTATAGGTTAACATGCGGGATTTTTACAAGTTAATACAATCGCAATAACCGTGCATCGAATGCCCATGTATATGCATATATACGTTCGCACAAATCTGTACTTTCACATATTCGTTGCATTTTCCAAAACATTTACAAAGGTTCATTTTTTTTTGCATCTTTGTAAAATGTGTATATATATATATATATATATATATGTTATATTATATAAAATAATAATGCAAAAATCTTATTATTATTATTAACCTGTTTAAACTTAGATTTGAAAAAGTTGATGTTGAAATAAATTTAAAAAGAATACAACAAAAATATGCCTTTAGCTATATAAGGCAATTTTCTGAACAAATAACGTACCCACGCTGTCACAATTCCATACATGCCCTTGAGTCAAGAATAAAACAAACACCTTTCCATTTAGCAACCACTAAATATTCCGGACTTAAACACGCCAAACTAACAAGTTTATGCAATTTTTGCGACGAGCATAATGTGCATTACCGGATTAAGGTTACAAATAAAAAAAAGTTCGAAGGCTACTTCTTTTATTTTGGAAACAAGCCACGACGAGAGATCAAAAGCACGATTCCATGGCAACCTCGTCCCGCTCAGCCCCTCACGCCTCGAAGGTGTTTCATATCTGCTTCTATCGCCACGCAGCTCGAGCGTGAAATTCGACCAGCGGGGTATCTCTACATCTTTTTTCCCTCCTTCAAAGACGTATTACATTCAAAGCTCACTTTGACCAATCCCACGATATGCGTTAATTTTCCGACTTCAAATGGCCTTTGTCTAATCGGTTTAAATGAGATCAGTTTGGAACTCGGATTTTTTCAAATAGGAGATATATATATATATAATACCTGACTTGATAGGATCGCATACATGCTGGTAGATGGCGGTGATTTAATAAATGTCTTGTTTAATTTTACATCGTTAAGACATGTTGCCTTTAAATAGTATTAATATGTTATGCGATGCTCGTTGCAGTGATTAAACAAAATTTTGTTTAATATACAGTATTCCTGTCCGGCAACGCAGGATGAATGACTAATAATCTTTGACAAGTTAAGACACTTTAATCAATTGCATGAGGAGGATCTAACATTAAAATTAGTTTGATAATAATAATTTGTATGTTTATGGAAAGTAAAACTTACATAATTTCATTAACTAAAAATCGACTTTTGAAGTCGATTATTGATCTGATACCTTGATATAAATCTATCTTTAGTAATCAACATGTTAAAAATTATTTTTATTCAACGATCCATACTCTACACATTCAGATATGTTTCCAATAACATCGATGGAACTTTAATTAGTATTGCTTATATACAATATTGTTATTTTACTATTAAGTGAAAAATTAGGGAATTCACTGGATTTCGTAGGTTAGGGTTACTTGTCTACTGAATTGAGAAATTCAAATTACAAATGTACACGCGTCTCCTAATCTTTAATTTTTGAAATATAACATCAGTAGATTCGTCATCATCGATATCAAAAACCTTCTATACCAATGACGGACGTATCATTTTAAGATGGCCATAAATTCTGAAAGAAACATTGTACGACATCATTTGAGAGTTCCTTTCGAAGGGGAACTGCACAAAATTACAAATTTTTTTTCTATATCTGTCTACAGCACCCAAAATAGCCATTTATCGTGTACATAACCTCTAATTTCTTAAAATCCTAAAGGAATGGGCCGATTCTGAGCGCAGATTTGGATATTACGCGAAAAACTAATTTGAAAATGACCCTCAGATCAGAAAAATTAAAGATGTGTAATACCGACACAAAAATCTTGGTACGAAAAAGAAAATGGTTGATTTCACATTCAGCGAATTATAATTTACAATTGAAATCTTATATTGTATAAAGATTTATACAATAAAACGTAATTCTTAAAGAATATTGTCAAGTTAATTAAATGTTCATTTACGAAATTCTATTTTTGCTTGTCAATTTAAATTACGACACAAATAAATGTTACACATAAACAATTGCACAAACAAAATATCGGTATATAAAAATAATCATTTAAAAAAAAAATTTTTTAGCGAAGATATAAGCTTAAAAACTGGCAAATTTAACATCACAAAATCACGCAAGGAAAGAGCCTATTTCATCCTAGTTTACCGGCTGAATGGCTTCAGTATATCTCGTGAAAATCATTTTCGCGGAAGAATATTTTTAAAACACGTGTTAAAGTCCCTTTGTATCGTTGAAAATCTCACGAGTCTCGTTTTTCCCCGGTAAAGCATGCGTCTCATTAAAGTTTGAACGTTCGATTGCCATTGTCTCGTTCGGCGAAGCTCCTTCGAGCTTATTACGAGCGTCGCTCGTGCTCGCAGCTCGCTTTAACGATAAGTAGGTTTTATGAAAAATAAAAACAGCATCATCAAGCGCGGCGTGCGAGCAATCCGTATGACAAGAGACGTCACGTTCGCGGCAAACGACGCACATGGCACAGCTGGAGTCTCTGCATAGAGAGCTCCTACGTGCCTCCTATCGTCACGTGTGTTGTGCAACGCCCAAGAGCATACCGCCCTTCTTCTTCTGGCTTCCCCCTACCTCAACCCCTTTTCCTCACTAGTGCCTCACCAACCCCTTTCCGCACGCATTCGTAACCCGTGGCCCTCGACGAATCCCACGGTGATTCCTCTCTTTCCCCAATCTAATCTCTTTCTCTCGCTCTTTGAGTTCCGCCGAGCCGGGAAATTCTCTTCCGGTTCCACGTGAAGCCGATCAGTTGTCTGCAAATACGACTCAGGTGCAAGCGCAACGAGAACGGAGAAAAGAGAGACGGACATTTTCAATGCGCAACGAGTAATTGCTTTTGTGTCAAATAAATGATTTATTAATTTTTCATTTGTTTTTTTTTTTAATTATAAACTTTAATTATTATTAATACAGCTTGTTTACTCTCATTTGATATTCACTCATTTTTGAAAATACAGGAAAAGTGAAAAGTCACCAAAAAAGTTTATCGAACATTTATAACTCCGGTGAAACAATGAATGACTTTTCCAGGAAAACAAAGAAAAAAAATAGAAGCAATGAAAGTTTATCGCATAGTAGTAGCGGTTGCGAGATTAGAAGCGGCATTCCAATAAGATACGTACTCAATGCGATACTTTCGTAGTCAATCAGTTCGAAAATACACGTGGGTGCACGTTTGTTTCACACGGTGAGTGCTACTTATCGAAAGTAACACCATCTACAAGTAAAACCCATTGATGGAATTGGATAAGGATATGGGACACTATTCGCCATTTTCGTTCGAAGATTAGTCCCCCTCCTCTCTCTGTCTCTCTTCTGTGCGACACTTTAAATTCGAAATGTATAAAAAAAAATTAGTAAGAAACTATATCTTATAAAGAAAGATAAATGCGAACGGACCCATATTCTTCTGAAATTTATCCGTTAGAAACGGATCTGTAATCAATCAAGGAAATTCTATATCAGTTAAACTATTTGTCCGATCGAGATGGCATACTAGGTATTTCTAATATATAGAATATACTGAATGTAATTCATGTGAATATGATTTCTGGACCAATTTTTCAATAAAAATATATAAGATAAAAATTTAAGTATTATTGGACAGAAAAACGTTGAATATGATCCACAAACTTATTCATAATTTTTTTAAAAAGTAAATCAAATAACTTTTCTTGATAAGATGACTACTTTTCGATAAGACAAGAGTGTAAACAATCTTGTCTTATTGTTGTAAAAGGTTCCCTAATAACGCTTTCCACATTGTGAAATTAGTTGTGCACTATAGTTGTTTGTTTATTCTGCTACGCTTTTTCTACATTTGCTTTGGCAATGATTTCGAAATAGACACAAGTTTCTGTAATATTTATGTATGTCTATATACTATAATAAAATTAAACGAGTAAAATGAATAGAAGAGTCATACTGTATATTAGTTTAGATGAAAAGAAGGGTAATTGAAGATGATTAAAGTCGTGTATTACTAGTCAATTCAGAATACCTAGTTTCGAACAACACATTGGAAACGTAATTTTCGGATTCTGCAAGAATGCATTCCTAAAAGAAGTAGTTGCGTCAGCGTGTCCTGTGCAATTGCACAGAGGGTTAAGTTTCTTTCAAGATCTCGTGCAGTAAGAAGCGAAAAGGGTTCGTAGAAAATTCGACACTTCAACGAGTGACTCTCATTTAGGAGTTCTTTCATGATACCGACTTTGATCTAAATCGGCATGATTGCTTACATGACTTGTTGGCTGGTAATTTCAGTGTGTACTCGATGGAGGAGTACATAAAACGGCAAAATTTGTTCAATCGTTTCATCACTTTGCTAATCACTTTTTATTGACTTTGTGAGATTTGTTAAAAATGATTAGAATTACGGGAGAGTGATTTAATAGATATTACAAAGTTCAGGTTTCTTCTAGTACTAGCAGCCCAAATTCGTATGATATCTAAAAATATACATGAGGACAATTGAGAATTGTTTAAAAAATATTCAGTTTCATTATTGCTAAAACTATAAATTACATATAATCACAATAAAGCAATTAGTGTCAATTATAAAATTGACAGTTTTAAATTGCATGAAATCTTACTGTGTTCCTAATAAGGTTTAAGGTATAATTAAATAATGAATTGCAATGAAAGGCATTCTGCATTTTCAGGAGGTCTATGTAATTATACTTTTAATTTTATTATTTTAAATTGAGTTCTATGATTACTCATTTTTTAAAACACTTTAAAAAATTGCAGTCACCACACTTGAAGACGTAACATTTTTAAGTGATGGTATTCTATTGTAACGATTTTCTTATTCTTCTTCTCTCATTTAAGAAAACTATTTTTTATTTTAACTATAGCCATGAAATGAGACTTATCGACACATAGGAATTTCT
>JAPYZR010001464.1:0-32382 GCA_030522945.1 Trichopria nigra
GGGCCGAACACTGTTAACTTTGCGAGCGAAGCGAGCTACGCGCGATAGCGCGCCAGGGGTCCAGGGGGCGGAGCCCCCGGTGGGGTTGGCGGCCGAAGTTTACTATTGTTTTTTATTAACTTTTTATTTTATGAATTGTGTGAGAAATTGAACTTCCAACAACGGCGATTCGGAGAAAATAGCAATTAAAAAATGCACATATATACGACACTTGTTGCAACATTTTATAAACAAAAAGGTACTGATGCACACTCGCCAAACATTTCTCTGATTAAATAAACGTATACCGGGTGACCATTAATGAAGATTGACACTTATTCGTGCAGCACAATACCGCTAACGTAACTTCATAAAGTTATTAAAAAACGAATACAATAAAAATGGAATCCTCATGAATATTATAGTTTATATTAGCAATAACACTTATTGATATGTGCATTTTACAATATTGGATCCACAGACAGTAAATGCCGAATGCAAAAATCTCAGAAAAACCGAGCGGCTGTATGCGAATTTCCATATTGAAAAAGTACTTATTCAATATTTCAAACGCCTTACAAGCAATCATTCACTGTATATCGAGTTCGAATAAAATTCATATACGCAGACTTTTCTAGAGCAGAATCTGGGTCGGAATCACGATATAGTTCCCGACTTCCGACTTTCCCTGTCTTTTTAATTGGCTGAGCTCGTGATGAATGTCAAAATACGTACTCGAAAGATTTCCAAGTGTAAATGTCGATGTACGGAATCCGCAGGTAGTCAAGTGAATTTTAGCGTTCTTGTTTACCACATTAAAAACGCCATTTTGAATATAGGTACATTTTGACTTGCGATTCGCGATGAACACCACCAAGTATCTAATGCACCACAACGGTAACATTGGGACCCCCCCCCCCCCCCCTCCCCCTGGAACTGAAAGTTAAAGTTTCCGATTTCTCATATGTTTTGAGATACCTGCAAGGGAATGCACCCAACGTCACACGTACTGTAAAAAATTATCAAAGTCCGCGATGTTACGGAAAACACGAAAGGTTCATTTAAAACATTGATAACCTCCGAGTTGAATTCTTTCGAAGAAGCGAAAGTAAAATCACAAAGAACCTGAAACACTGCGACGATAAAGACTAAAGAGAAAAGTTTCGAGTATATATATATACATGCCTGAAGCTGAGGTCGCGGTCCCAACTGGGGACAATAAGGCGCGCATCCTCCGTCGACATCCGGACAAGGACGCGAGACACCGTGCCCATTAGGTCGGTGTGTCATTCCGGCGAGATCCTTCCGCTTTCGACGACCTTTGGTCAACGACGAGCATCAGATCGCGAAGCGAGAGCTCCTCCACCTCTTCTTCCTACCTGCCACCACCCTCTGAAGACGCTGTCCGTCCGAGAGGGACTGTCTATGAACCTTTAGAGGACCGTTCAAGTTTCACCGGCTTACTTTTACATCGACGCCGGGAGAAAACCGCATCAGTTCGCATGCGAGACTTAACGCGAGCGGTTCGGACGCGTAGCGGAGAAAGAGAGCTCTCCTTCCTTCTTATTGCACCTGGGTGGCTTATCGTGAGACCAATCGGATCAGTCCATCAGCGACACCGCGTTAAACAGCATCATGAGGACAAAGTCCTCCGTGCAAGGCTCGCCGATGCGAGCCAGTCGGTGAATCGGGAAACCCGGCTCCTTATCACGCGACATGTGAAGACCAAGCTTATACATCCGCGTATCGAACTTTAAGACGACCTTAACGCGTGGGTGATACGGAACTCCCCGTACGTGGTACCCGATCGGTCAGGCGACAATACCCGGACCTGGGTTAACGACGATATCGGATCGCGATAGTGCGACCCAGTATATGAATTACGAACAGTTGCTGGCGCTGTGCAATCGTAAAAACTTGACGTTCGTCCTGCTGTGTCTGGCAGCGTTGTACGTTCACCTATTCCTAAGGCCGAAGAAAAGTAGAACCGCCAAGAGGCTGCTGTATTATTGAGATCGCTCTAAACGTGAAAGTGAAGAAAGCGCTTCTCGAACTTTTGCCGAACGACGAGGGCAAATGTGTTGTTACTTTGCGGCCCGGCCTCAGAGCAAGGATGTGGAAAGTGTCGTGCCTTGTTTCATATTCGATAATCGCGCTTGAGATCTGTGCCATCTTCGTGTTCGCCGACTCCTCGTTGTCGCAGCCCATCACGCCTTCCAGGATTGCCAATCCGAGGAACGTCCAGGACTTCCGACAACGACAGGTACACATATACGCACATATACGTACATGCATGCATATATTAATGCACAATCTAGACGGTTCTCGATTGCACGGCGATCGGACACGCACCGACGGTTTATTTATTACAAGGTCGTATGCGGGGAAAACACAGACACGGTGATAGTGATATCGAATTGAAGCGCGTCGTGACGTAAGAATAGTGGGTGAGACCTCTTTGACGGATGACTTGGACGATCGCGATTTCCAATAAAACAACAGGTGACCGGGAAGAACCAGTAACGGTCCTTATCCCCCCATCTCTTGTCCTGAAAATTTCCTGTATGAATTTCGACGTATCTTCTCGGAAAATAACAGAATTTCACTCCAGCACGAAATTCCTTCGTGCCAATACGCATTCTTGAGACGAGTATACGGATATATCGCCCATTATATACGTGCACGGAGAAACTTTATCATTCTTAAAAGTAGTTTGAGGACAGACTATTTTCGAGCCTGCTCTTTCGTTTTACGGGGTCGACATTGCCTACTGTCCATGTCTTTGGAAAACATCATGGCGGATTTTATTTTAAAAAGTTCCAAAAAATTGGAAACCTTTTTAAGTTATTAATTTGTCCCAAGTCCATAACGAATGACGATCCGTTCCAAACTACGAACAGGGGTATAGATAAATTTTTAGCTCCATTTACACGGAAGAAACGACTTGGTTGAAATAACTAATTTTTTATTGGTTGGAGATTTCTTAGCTGACACAAGTTTACCCTTATAAAAATGGCGGAAAACTGTGAGCATTTCGAAAAATATGTATTTTTTTCTGTATGTAATTCTGATACGAAGCGATATTTTTTAAAGAAATTTTACCCCTAAAAGTGTAAAATTTCGATTGGTTGCAATGTTTGGTACATTTGATGGTCTGAATAATGCCGGATTCAATTTGGCGGTCTTAGATGAAGACAAATACATACATGACAAATGTTTCAAAATCTTTTACCATGTCTCATTTTTTTTTCTTCAAATTTTTTAATAAATTGAATGAAAATTTAGGGACCGGTATTCAAATTTCAAAATGTCGGATTCAATATGGCGGGTGGATTATTGAAAATTGTATTATTTTCAAATTAATACGTATAGTATTCTGCGTATAATTTATGAGAATGTTTGTAGAGATTTTTTCAATGAATGCTGGATTCTCTAAAAAAAAAAAAAATTCATGAACTACTGAATTCTTGATTTACCTACGATACATTCCAGAGTGAGTCAAAACTCGATTCTTTTGGGCAAATCAACATTCCGAAGGAACTATACTCGACGGATTCTGCTACGATTTTTGTTAAGGGGGTTTTAAAGTAGAACTTTTACCGACACTTTTTGTCGAAACTCATTTCCATCAATAGAACTCCTCCATTTATGAATCGATTTAGCTGAAATTTTTCCTGCGATCGTAGGAAATGCACACTTTCAATGTTACAGAGCCCGATTTTCAAAAAACGGAAAAAATTATTTCTTTAGCCAATTCGAGCGAATAGCGCTGCTACAGCCATTGTGATGTCGCTTTTCATCGCAATACCGCAGTTTTAGGCCGATGTCGGGAAAAAAAGCTTTGCTATACTGTTCTCCTGCCGGGGATGCAAAGCAAAGCATACATAAACAAAAAAATGATTGTTAAAGGGGGTCTAAAGTAGAACAATGACCAACCTAACCTAGAAAAAAATAATGTAAATTAAGAAATGATTCAAACTTTTTTTTTTTTTTTTTTCAAAATTCAATTTAGAATGGTCATGTGAAATTGGTTTGAAATTGAATAATAACTGTCCGAAATAAATTCTTTTTATACCATGTTCCCATGATTTCCGTGTTAAACAGAATCAATGAATTCAAATTTATTCGCAGTTTCGCCACTGCCGATTGAGATTCAACTCGTGATTGCACGGAAATAGGTAGAATTCGATTGATTAATCCTCAGCTAAAACACGATTTAAATGTTAATAAGCGACGCCGAGTAACCGTTAACGCGACATTATTTTTAATTTCATTTAAAGAGGGCGCCGCGTCTTCGGCCCGTATATTTCGTATTTTGTGGTTCTGTTCCGTGGTGTGAAACAAATGAATATGGTAATATTTACCATACGATTTCGTAATTGCTCATCGCATATATATGTAGTATATATGTATTTCGGATAAAACCAACAATGATTCTGTTTCTGAAATTTTCCAAATTGTTGGAGCGATCACCATAAAATATACACATGTACTGTTTACTGTATACAGTGATCGGTAGGTTTTATCACTGAATGCCTATATTTTCATTACATCTGTATATTGACAAAATTTCAAACAAAAATGTCTTGTTCAAAAATTTTATCTGACTGCAATTATTTTTGGTAACCTTTGCGGTGTAATCACTTATTTCCATCATTTTCTTAAACAAAAAAATAAATAAATAAATCAGTAAAAGTTCAATCAAATTCAAATAGTTATTATTGTTCTTTGTTTAATAATCACATTCTTTCAAATAATCCCTGGTCAGGTGTTCATTACTTGTAATTACCAGAAATCACTAATTTATACAAGTTAATAAAATTAATTGAAATTGGTAATATCTTTTATTGTTTACTTTCATGTGTCAAATATTTTCGTAATTGTGGTACTGTTTGCCGTAGTCTGTCCTCCAGAATTCGGCCATTTTTAAATGCCTAAATCGCTCCTGATTGTATTAAATCCTGACGATCATTTTCGCCGCATTCTTTCGTGTGTTATCAAATCTCAGAAATTTTTTAAACAATCTTGCGCAATCCAGATTGGATCGCCGACGTTGCAGATACATCGAATAACGATGTGCCTGATTGAATTGAAAATGCCGGAATGCAAAAGGCACAAGTGTCCGACCGACCGCACTTTCTCATCTAGAATTGGAATAATGAACAAAACGGAGTAACAATTATTCGCCTATTGTTATATACTTTCCAACATTTGAAAACACGAATTGAGACAAAACTATATAAACAATTTGTTTACATCGCTGAGTTCAATGACACAAGAGCTCGATATGCTCCTTTTTTATACAAATAAAATTCGTCAATAATTTCGTACAATTATTATCTTTCGACCCTCTATAGAGATTCGTATTCCCAATCTTCAATATCGAATATTATTTTTCATCCATTTACACTATACATATATTAAATGAAAACAGTTTTTTATATCACCTCACGTACAAATAAAAGGTATAGAAATAACCTTATTTCAACTAATTGCAAATATGGTAGATATGGAACTAAATGCAATTTATTACACTTGATCCGCCAACCGAGTAAATAGTTGTTTCAACCTAACCTCAAAATAACATTATTATATTTTCTCTAAACGATCATTGCACGCGGCTAATAATAATTTTCTCATTCCTAATCACTATATATATATACACGTATATACGTCTCAATCGTCGAAGGTGTATTATAATTTTCACCTTTCATCGCGCCGATAATTCGTCTTTCGAAAGTAACGAATGCAGATGAATGAAGAAATTAAGATTACATCGTATATGTATAGTGTGCAATCGCATATATGCAGTTCATGTGTCCACAATAATAAACGTTGTGAAATCCAATAACTGAAACGGTAAAGCTTTCTAATTATGTATACGTAATGCGAGGAGAAATATACAAGGAACTCCATATTTTAATAACCTAAAACAATCCTGACTTTAATTTCTACTATTTCGTAATGTAACATAAAAATAAAAGTAAGAAGCTTATATTTCAATACTTTCTTATAAAAATCTCTCTCTCTCTCTCTCTGTCTCTGTCTGTCTCCCTGTCCCTCGTACCGACATTTCTGTAAACGTCTAATCAAGTATTTGCAGGCATTCCCATCAGCCATAATAATGTCGACATTACGAATACGTGAGTAATCGACGTGTAATAACGATGATGCTGCTAAAAAGCTTTACCTTTACTTAAACTAACTTCAAAATATTTCGATAATATTTTCTATTAAAATTGCAGAGAATTCAATGTTAGTATGTTCATTTTATCGTTACATTTGAAACACTTAATTTATCAGATTTTGATTCAGATACTTTAAAATGTTTATATTTCATTCGTATTCTAAATTCGTATTCAATATTCAAGAGTATTCTAAAAACAATTTGACACAATTAATTTTTAAGTTATACTTATAATGTGTCTTTTTTTTTAAATATTATTTTAAAAACTTTGTTTCCATCCTACAAATTCAATACCATCATTTGTCGCAAAGAATTTACAATGCAGTTAAATTAATAATTATGTACATGTAAAGTTATATGAATTTTATTTAGCTAGGTCTTAACGGATATTTGGAGCCTTAAGGTGGTTCTAAAGTAGAACAGTTACCGACAGAGCTTTTCAACAATAAAAATATAAATAAAAAAAGATTGAAACTTTTTTTCAAAGTTTGGGGTAACGTATATACAATCACCAAAAAAATTGCAGCAAAAATCATTCAAAATTAAATGAGAACTTTTGGAAACAAATTATTTTTAATTGAGATATGGAAAAGGACAGCTGTCAACATAATATCTATTATTCGTATTCGACACTGTTCTTTCTCAATTTTCTGTTTCAACGATATAATGAACATCATATATTTAGGTTAGGTGCAAAGTTCGAAAGTGCTGGATATTGTTGTTTACATTTATACATGATACAATTTCTTTTTTTTTTCGAAAATGCTAAGTAAACCTGAAAAGTAAACCGTTTAAACAATACTTTACGTCTTTCGAAAAAATAGCGTATTTAATTTAGAAGTACTATACAAATAATAAAGCAAAGAATCATAAAATATTCGAACAAATCGTATTCCTATAATCCTTTTTATGACGTTCTCGGGCAATTTTCGATCTGGTCAGATTAAAAAAAAAAAAGAACCCTTGCGCAATTTTTGCAATTTTCTCAGACAGAATTGGCATAGACGTAATTCTTAAAAAAACTGTAGTCGGCATAGTTTTTCTGCACTATATCCCTATGCCGTTACGCACCGAGTCTAAGTACAGAATTTTCAAACGAAAAACTGGTGATAAGAAAGAGGGTTATGTCCCACATATGAATTTCAAGACATTATAACGTTAAAAATCATCATTAAATTTCTGATAAACATAATTGCAATCAAAACATTTCTTAATTTGAAAAAAAATGAAAACAAATAAATTTCTAATCATTTCAACTTTCATAAACTCGTATATATGAGACAAATCCTAATGAAAATTTTGTGACTCGCGTCAAGGGGGGTACATATCGAGTCGATGTTGGAAAAGAAAGAGAAAGCTAGCTGTACGGCACGTGCACCACTCGTTTTCGCGGAAGGTTCCAGGTTTTACGATTTACAGCTATTCGTCGCATCACAATAAGTCAGCTGTAAAATTCTGCTAACTAATCTGCAAAGTGAAATTATATTTTCCATCGCATCGCGAGCCTATATATATACACACACCGAGTTTCACTGATAAGGATGGGTTAGCCGGCAATAGGAATTTGTTTCTTTCTGTTCATTTCTCTTCATAATTGTTACATTGCAAGAAACCAAACGTGTGTGCTTGAATTGCTGCTATATATATATGTATATATATATGTACTATAGCAAACGTTTTCTTAACCGCTTCCATTCTTTTCCAGTTCGCTGACGATTGAGTAAAGTCCACATTTAAATCTCGTTATATTTCCATTAGAAATACAATGGAAATTAAACTAAATATCTTCCTCGTAAATAATAAAAGTAAATGTCTTAATCACTGAGTATTTTTCTACTATAGCAGTTACGCTTGATCCCTGGAATTATTTGAAAATAAACGAAATATAGGACCAAATATCGATACGATTCAAAATTATTCATGTTTTTATTCATAAAAAAAAAACAAGAAAATTTACTTATTTCATGATCTTCCTAAAAGAAAATAAGACCAATTTATGGTCATTTTTTCATTACTTTTAACATAGAGGCCAGAAAAATTGGACAGAAACTGGTGTGATTTTCTACTAGGGCTTCAACAAACAATTAAGTTGCTCCGTACGTTTCCACCTTAAGAGCTTGACTTTGATTCACTCGGTTCCAAAATTACTTTCGTAAATTTCTTTTTTGTCTTTTTTGTACATTCGTAAATGCAGCAAAATCCGTTAAACATTTTTGACTTTACATAACAGAGCATTTTAAACAAAGTACTGGGAAAAAAATTGGGAAAAGAAAAGATTAAGAAGCAAAAACAGTATACGTTACCACTAATTAAAGCAATTTTTAGTATGTATTTGTTTTATGTCTTGCAATCGTTGATTAAATATAAAAAAGTTTAATATCTCATAAAACATCATGTAAAATACGCAAGAAAAATGAAAAAGACTCCGTTACATCAATTCCCAACAAAATTCATTACTACGTGTATTTTTTAAATGAGACCATTAGAATTTCATCATTCTTTTTGGGCCATTTGACAACAAAAACTTCAATCGTTCAAAATATATATAACCAAAAAACTCGTATAATAAATATCTCGATATAATGCAGAATTGAATGTAAACATTGATTATAGTTTCGAGCGTTTCGAGATAGATTAAATAACGCGTATATAAAGAAATTTCACGTTGTAATCTCTGCGACAAATTATAATTTCGTTGCATATGCGATTTCAAACACACACGTGCCTTTACACACGCATCGGAGCATGTACTCGAAATATCGTATATACTCGAAACCTACTCGATTATAAAAAAAAAAGCAAAGGAAATTGATTTCCGCTGAAAACGCCAAAAGGAAACGGTGGAACCTCTATATATATATATAGTATATAGCTTAGATTACTTTCATCGCATTATTGCGTAATCGACACCCGCGCTATTATTGTGGCAAAACTTTCTTTTTTATGGTCGTTGAACTTTGTGCATTATTTACGTTATCACGGCTCGTTTGATACCAAATGGCGATTCGTGCCCAAGTAAATTTTATAATTTAACGCTAAAATGACGACCAAGGTCGAATAATACATAACAACCCGCAGTCTCCCACGCGTTGCGTGCAGAAATCACAAAAACACTCGTTTAACCGGACAAACTAATTTTAAACGAGTCGTCTGAGAATTTTAAGTAACAATACTTGGCAAAAGGCGTTTATACGTTTACCGCGAGACGTCATCAATGTCCGGAATGAAATGTCGCGACTCTGACCTCTTTATAAAGGAGCTGGAAATGCAGCTGTGGTCCTTGGGTATATATATTCTTGTTCGTATAATTTTGACTTTTCGGCTTTATATATAGTGACTTTTTGAATTTTGAAAAGTATGAATCCATATATATATACAGCTCATAATTGATATTAATTCGTGGTCACTAAAAAATATTTCGTATATATATTATGCGCATATATAGTATAGTCTGACAAGAAAAAAATTGTGTTTTTTGTAAGTAGGCTATATTCTTGAGAAGAATAGTTTTGTTAAAAGAATTTCTTAATTATCGATAAAATTAAAACTATTAATAACGCATATATGCACATTAACATAATTATGCAGCAGTTATATTATATGTGATGACTGATATTAATGTACATTTAATCAATTTTTGATCTAAAAACGAAGATATTAATAATTAATAATTTCGACCAGGTATTATAATAATATTTACTACAGTTAACAATAAAAGAATGTGATAAATAGAAAGAGATACAAAGCACGTTATTTTAATAGTTTTTAAATTGGCTTTACTCTGTACCAAAATGAAATTATACAAATATATTAAATTACATATCTAATAAATAATATATATAACCGAAAACGACATAAATAATGTTGCATTTCATCATTTTTCATCAACATTTTTCACAAGGCAAGCGCTCCATCGAATACATGGCGGACATCGGAACGGCAACGTAATTTTATCCATAATTTTACAACATTTTTACGATCAAGAGCGGTTGTATACATGAATATACTAATAATTATTTGTAATGGTGTCACACTAAAAATTCTGAAAAATCTGATGAAAAAAAATCATGAAGACGGGTTTTAGTACATTATAAAAAAATATATTTTGTCCCCTCTTCAAAAACTTGATAAAAAAATCGATTTTAAACATTTAAGATTTTTGTTTAGGTAACGGAGTCTCCGGGTCAAAAAACGAAAATGTGTTCAAAGTACATCTTAAACACTATAGTGTCATGAATTTTTTCAGAATTTTTCATCAACTCGTTCATTAGTAAAAAATAGTATATTATACGTATGTAGGGCGGAAACAGAGCGATTGCAGCGAGGGCGATTTTAAAGCGTGTTTTTTTTTTCACCTGACTCAAAGCATTTTCCGCTTCTGAGATTAAAGAATTCAAGCCGAAGGTAAAAAGGTAGAAGGTAAAGGTAAAAAAAAAATACCTACGTAGATCAGGTACCCGAAATCTTCGACCTGTTTTCAGAGTAAGCACCCGAAGACTTCCATCCCATTTCAAATTATTTCGAAAACCACATGCTTTTAGGCAGTCCAGGCTTGGACAAGGAATAAAGCTTAACATTGAAAATTTGAAAATTTGTTGCATTGCCCAAAATTGAGTCCAATTAAGTCCACTCGAATAAGAAAAAAAAAAAAAAAAAAAAAAAAAAAAAAATTAACAAAAAAGAAACGCCATTAAGGTTTACAAAATTTAACCTCCCTTAAAAAATCGTTACAAATAGGGTGCGTCTTCTTTTACCACCCCTCTATATACGTTTAATATTTACATCGAAAACTTAATGCTGGGCTATGGAAATTTGACGTTATACGAGGAGATACCGATAATTCGATGATATTCCCATCAACTTTTCATTATTAACGACAATAATAAACAGAAATCACCTTACAGCCTAACAAGAATCATTATATGATGCTTGAGATCGTTCCGTGAGTCATTACATATATAGGCTATTTGTGCGACTAATTATGCCTATCGGCAGAAAACAATTGTGTGTACTTTGACGTAATTTTACAAGAAATTCCCCGTAAATTGCCGTTATGTGAAGTATTTATCGCCGCCAATGCGTTATAATAATACATTCCTCCGTCCCATGTATCAACCTATTTTCGCGAAACAATGCACCTCATTTCCCCGCGCGCGATTCTTCGTCCAACATATACCGGCGTGATATAGGTATATATAATGAGAAAGTATAATGTAATCGATCGCCACTCGTAAATTCACGGATACCAATGTTTCAATGCCACTAACGCACGTTGTTTGTCGACTGGTGAATGGAATGGTACGTCGCGCGCGTGTATATATATATATATATATAAAGACACACGATGAAAACTTCAACCATTATAACCTTAAGCTTCGATAAAAGAAGAAAAAAAAAAATAACGACATACTAAAGAAAGAAGAAAAAGAAAGCAATAAATAACGACGACAATCGACTTTTTAATTAACTGCGATAAATCGACATCAATAGTCTGTGACCCTTTCACTTAAATGCGTTAGAATCCGCGCCATTCAACTTTGTAACATACATACGCAGTAGCATATATTTATGAAATCCTACAATCAAGTCCTACAATAATAATAAAATTTGTGAGATTTTGTTCTAATTGCATGCTTCAAGTATACATCCTCCGTAAGGATGCTGAGCTGATGCGCATCAAATGCGTCGAGATTTTACCTGCTAATATATGAGCCAATCGAACAATGCACGACGCGTCGTAATTTGACCGTGTGTATACAGGACTTTTATGAACACACGCAACCATAGCCTTTCATCAAGCGTGCCGCCTACGACTCTCTTATATATGCGTGCACCATTTCCACAGGCTGAATGGCGAAATCCTCCACCTTCTCTGCCAAAATTGCCGCTGATGCAAGTCATTTTCACCCGTCTGATCAAATCCGCATCGTATTTATATATATTTATATACATTTTCGGACATTTCTGTGCGTGTATATATACCCCCTATAGGTTCACGTATATTTTGAAATTGAAGACATATTAGTAGAAGATATTAGCTCCGCCCCCTAGACCCTCTTTCTAACACTAACCTAACCTTAAATTCAGCCTTCTTTTACGAAGAAAATCACGTTTTTTATTGTTCTTTGCAATATGGCGGCCAAAATACGACCGAGCGTCAATTTCTATTGTCATATTCGTAATTAGCGACCAAAAATACATACGAAACCATATCAAATATTTGTTGTAATTTCTTCTACTCTTTATATGTATGTACTGTGAGAGGGGTGGCAAACCCCGATCCTCGAGGGGGCACGTCGAGGATCATTCGGAAGGGCTTTTTGAGACGAATATACAAAAACATTTGAATCGTGCACATATATCTAAGTATTTTACTTTGGGAAATAGTTTTTTTTTTTATGGGGAGTAGAAGTAACATTTATTGATTTTGTTCCATTTATAAAAATCCTCGAGACGCTGCACTAAACTTAAAATCTTATCAAGTTATTTTTTAAATTTTCAGTTGTTTTGCCGTAACATCGCATAATATTTTTACACGTCGCCAGCAATTGGACTTCATGAATCATGAATTACTTTTTTTTTCCAGCGACGTATATATTAAAAAGAAAAAAAAAAATCATTCTGATTTTTTAACGGAGTAAATTCGCAGCTTCGATATTATTGTTAGGTCAGTTTTCTGATAACAGAACTGCTGTTATACTTGCTTACGAATTAGTCGAAATTTTTACAAAAAAAAAAAAAGAACTTTAGATTTTTCATTTGCACTTTTCAGGTTAGTAATAATTGGCGTTATATAGGGATATCTCTTGAGATTCGCAATCGCATGGATAACGTCAATAAATTATTAAAAATCTCAAGTTATCATTCTGTTTAGAGAATTTCGAACAATACATCCTCTAACCTAAAAATCGTAACGAATGGATTTATCGACGAATTACGTATATATGTTTAAGGCGAGAAATAAATCCAATGAAAACAGAATTCCACGAGACGTAACGCCTTAAATATACGCTACGTAAGACGCGCTAAACGCGATCAAGTTTCTACGACCATCAGGAAATAGTCACGACATGCACTAATATGTACAGGATTCCCTATTACTGCACCCATTAGGAAGTGATAAAATGGATACATCATTATTGAAATCTCCTCTTTTCCCGTCCTGTTATATAATGGCGTGAACAAGAATCGCGAGATGATAAACAAATGGAAAAGTTAAAAATCTGTATGTAATCAAATATAAGCGGATTGATTTTCTAGTTAATGTTAACCAGCAATCGGAAATGGATTGGAATGAATAAAAATGCATTCTCGTTTTGTCTTTTCTTATAATTCTTATTTTGTTAGTTTCGAAATCCTTTAAATGCAAAAATAATTCATATCCAACATTTGAAAGCATCTAAAATTTCAAAACAATTTTTTAAATGAAAAATGTCATCCTTGCATTCGTGAAAATCCATAAGTATAATAAAATCTAAAAATCTAAAAATCTAAAATCTAAAATAAACTGTATAAAATAGAGAATACTCCTGAATCAATCTGAAAACATTTTAATTAAAAAATGAGAAATTCTTAAAATTTTTAAATGTATAGGCAATAATACATTCAAATGCATTTAAATTGGAAAATAATAAATTCTTAAAATTGAAGGACAAATATAGAATTCAGTTGCATAGAAAAGCATTGAAACGCATTAAATTACGAATCCATTTAAATTCATTTTCCAATACTAGGAATTTTGAAAACTCTTAAATTTGAAGGGATTATCACCACCACTTCTATCTGTTAATACTAGATATGTGACTAATCCCCCCCTCACGCTTAAAATGACGTAAAATGACTTTCGTGATATATCATTTAAAATATGTGTTCTACAACCTATACATTCGAAATGTATATATAAAAAAACTAAATTTAAAACAATATTATAATTATACCTCTGATTAGAAATTTGAAAAATATTTATAATTCGTCGTGATTCGTCGATTTTCTGCTCATTTCTCGTTGAGAATAATTAATGACGCGAATTAATGACACGAAATAGAGAACGAGAATCGTAATTGCAAATTACTTTTCTTGCATTGTTTTCTGCTTTAGGAGGTGCACTTTTATATGCCAACTCGTCTATTACGTGAACATTAGAAAGTTCAGTAACTAAGTAAATTTAATCGTTTATCTAAATTAGTTCACGTTACGACTCTTTTTACTTACACCAAAAGTAAATCTGGTTTATAGTTCGAAAATTAAAAATAGAATATCTGTATAGTATATAGTTATTTTACCAAGCAAAGAATTCCTCAATTCTCAATTCTTATTCGCGAGCGAATTTATTGCAATTGCGGGTTTTGTATAACGGCAGTTTTCGTATTCAGAATATATGCAGAAACTTGCTTATTTTTAGCCAAGTTTCAAATGCTTAATGATTCTTTTCTAACAACCGGTTTATCCATGCATATATGTGATACAATATTCGGGAACATTAAGAACGTTCTAGAGCACAGGTACAGTAGAAACTCTTGGAACCTATATGTTTAATAAAACATACGTCCGGCTTCGTGTGTTTAACGCCGATTCTCGTTCCGAGGCTTTATCTTGCATAAATATAACATTTTACATAAAACCCACTTTTCATGCAACTTAACCGCAAGATTCCAGACATAACTGAACCAGTATTACGATTTCCAGTCGAACTGTCATAGAAAATTGCACTTCCCTCTTAAATGAAAGAAGTACATTATCGAGTGAAATAAAGAACTCATTTATGAAGTAATATAATTTTTATCCAAGTTCGAAGCATTGGAGTCCGACCAAAATCATAAAAAATATATATTTCGCCTGTTGTTTGTTTATTTTCCCTCCCAAAACGATGAAAAACATTAATTCCCTTTTAAGCGTTTCTTACGATGAATGAATCAATTTTGATGAAACGGTATCCCCAGATAAGATAGGTCAAATGCCCCTGTCAAAGATTCTTAAATATGTCTATTGGAAATGGTTTTTGGACAAAAAAAAGATTTCCCTTGTGTACCCCCCCCCCCCCCCCCCCATAAGCCCCCTTCGCTGGAGGAAAAAATGCAATTTTTCAAATTTTTTTTTCCGTGAAGTTAATTTTGAAAACTGTAGTAAAAAATTATATATATACTAGAATCTAGTATGATACAACCTGATTTTTCTCAGAACGTTTGAAGATCACTAACACGATAAAAATAAATAAATTAATAAATAAAAATGGATGTGGACTTCACATAGTGCAAGGTAGGACAAAATAATACGCCTTAAATTATGTATTTTCTTGTGATTTTAAGAATATATTTTTAAATAAAAATTTTTTATGGTGGAAGGCCCTAAAAAAAAAAACGAGCTTTCGACTTTTTTCTTTCTCTGCAAAAACCTTAAGAGACCAGAAAAAGTCTACAAAAATTCAGAAATATAATTTAGATTTGTCCATTTTTTGAAAAATCCAAAAATCATTAAAAAAAAAATCCTGAAAAATGACTTCTATGCATTAAAATCGTTCTGGGGCCCCTTACATATAAACCTGTTTTAAATCTTTTTTTTTTTTTGGAGCTTTGAGCAAAACATTGCACCACGACGTGGTCAAGTCAATTAACAAATCAATTAACTAGTCAATAATATAAAGTTAATAAACTTTACAATGTTTATAAACAGACTTAAAAATCTAATTTCCAGATCTCACAATTGGCCGTAGTCCGCCAATTGCGCGAATGATTTCCATTAACGTGGATTACCTTGTGAACGCAACATGGTATCGATCGAAATACTGTTCTTTAACAATGATTGCGTAAAATAGTTTACATTGATTATTTCATTACTCCACCGACAAGTTAAAAAAAAAAAAAAAAAGCAACCACAAAACGTCAACCATTACAAGCCTGCCTCTGCGGGTAATTGTAAACTGATGGAATCAGATCCTCTCTTGCACCTGCGAAAGGAAAAGTTCCGAGAGAAAGTTACGTCAACGATTATTCGAGAAGTAATGAGAGTTGAAATTACCGAGTTGAATTGCGTGTAATGCTCTACATCGTAGCCTATATATAACGAAGCAAACTTGATCGATCCCACGAATAACGGAGATTCACCTGATGGGACAACATGGACTTTCCACGATACTTTCAACTAGTCTAACTAACAATTGTATTCTTGCTCTTTGTCATTGCGTTATTCTCCGATCTCTCTTCCCAGGACTGATTCACCATCTTGATGAAAAAAAATTGCATTAAAAAAAAAAAAAAAAAACAATAGCCAAATGTATCCACCCTGGTAGAAACCTGTCCAGTTTTCTGTTGCACTACCCAGTTACCCTATACCTTTAACATGGGAAAAAAGCAAACTGGCTAGAAACTAAAATATTTTTTGTCCCCCTCCCCCCTACCCTCCTCCATTTTAGTATTTATATATCCCAAAATCTAATCAGATCTAAGTTCAGCCAAAACATACCTTTGAAAAAATCTGGAATAGATGGGAACACTACTTCACACACACACACACGCGCGCGCACACACACATTACAAGTATTTTGAGCTATCGTTGATGATTATGACTCGAAAATTGAGGAAACTAGCGTAACGAACGTACGTACGTACGTACGTATAGACTAACGGACAAAAATTTTTTTATTGCATTTGTGGGTTCTTAAGTGGTCTGAAACGTGGACATTTTATGAAAAAATAGGGGGTAATTTTTTTTGGCAGGGGGACCAAATTCAATACTTCTTCCGACCTATACGGTGCGGGTCGAAGTAATAATCAACATATATAAATGTATATATATATATTTCTTTGTACATAGAAATAATGCTTTGATTCTTGAATTTACTTTTTTCAATTAAATCTGTTCTATTATTCAATCAGATTTTCTTATTTCTCAGGGTAGAGTATTGGTCCTTCCCAGTGCGGAGTATACTGACGTCGAAGAATTCACAGCAGACAGCACTGAAAGATCAGGAAGACTCATTGGTAAATGGCAAAGTAATGGGAAAGCCTTCGAACCGAAGTGGCGTGACGGAGATGCCATTCCATTGGTTCCTTTTTCAACAGCCAGCAGGTCCCAGGAAAAGGAAGATACCATCGAAGTAATTGAAGATAACGAAGACGAAATACCTGCACATGAAAAACTACATCTTTCACGGGGGCATGTAGACTCTTTCCGCAAAGAAAGGGTACCAGTTAACTTAGATAACTATCCAATTGTTCGATCTACCCAAAGTCCTTCGAGAAGTACAGAACGGCTCGTACGGTTTGACGATAACGACGGATTTGATCGCGTTGCAATGAAATACAGAGAAACCTTTCAGAATCGTCCAAACGAATACGAATTAAACGATGATGAATATGAGAAACCTCGACCAAGGAAACGAAGACCACCTCAGAACTATGAATTTGCTGAAGTTCAACATACACACCCAAGGATTCAAGTGAAGAAACAGCCTTCGTCAAGAAGCGAATCTGAAGGATCACAGAAAGGAACTGCTACAAAATCTCCATTTGAGAATTCAGAGTTAAAAACCTTGCTGAAAATGCAACAAGGTGAAGGACTTAGCCTGTCAGAAATTCTTCAACAAAGAAATCTCACACTCTCTGACCTACTTCAGGGGAAAGCTGATGTGATTAACCTGTTGAAGAATACTAATCCTGAAGAAGCAACCCAGAAAGAATTAAAATCAACAGTGGTGGTATCAACGACTAAAGCTACGTTAATCAATCACCAACCTTGGTTGCCAAACTTAAGAACAAAGGCGCCTGATTTCTTAAAGTTGACTCCGACAAGGAAGACTATGCCTCCATTTTCTTTATTGAAAATAAATGCAACCTCAGCAAGACCACCAACCGTGATGACCACAGCAAATGTTGTAACTGTACAGCCAGAAATAATAGAAATTGGACAAAACAATGATTCAGAGCACAAGTCAGATTATGCCATTAAACTTGGAAACCTCGATGAAGAAGAAATCATGGAATTTTCTGACTTCACTGTTAAATCAAAAAGTGATAAATCTACAACGAATTCTCCAGATAACAAAACCTACCCAATAATAATAGAAAGAATAGAAAACGAAAATGTAGATTCTGGATCAACCTTGAGTATAGAACAATTTTTAAATCCAACAGAACCTGTTCACATAGTTGAAAACCAACCAGTAAATAATGTTGTAGTATTAACAACTGCAACACCCGAAAAGTATGAAATAAATATAAATGAGGTAAATAAAATAAAAAAAGACATATTAAACACTGGAAAAGTTTTGGATTCTATAGAAATGGAGTATCAAAATGATCCTCCATCTGAAAAATCACATGAGGCAATTCAAGATGAAGAAAATCACGAGGAAGCCATATCTGTCGATGAATTATGGCCTCTGAATCATAAAAATTATAAAATACCACTAGAGAATGAACCGGAAGTTCGAGCAGAGATCTTTGAATTATTTAGTTCTGGGTCTAGCGCTAAAATATTAGGGCGTGTATTAAAATCAAGAAACATGACAATCGATGAACTCATAGCACTTCGTCAAAGAGGCTCGAGTCAGCTGCATTTAGCTGAAGTAGCGCAGAAACGACAGGAAACTTTGAAATATCAAGAAAAGAAAGCGAAGAATCTAGAAGACTCTCTTGATAAAAATGAAATAAAAGCTACGAAATCAGGGAATGAGAAATTCAATGTAGAATTAGATGCCCGTAAACCAGAAAAAATCGTAGATATTGTATCTGCATTCGGATCTTTACCGATATCAGAAAACATCAAAGAATCCTCTTATCCAGACAGTAAAGAGCAAAAGTTAATTCCACAACCGACTGATGCAGTTGCCACGATTGAAAATTTCAAACTTGGAAAAGAAATCTATGAAGGTATTGGGAGGAAAAATTTATCAAGAATCAAGCCCAGCATTATTGCTAGTGGAGCCATATTAGGAGTGACGGTTATAGTTTTCCTGGCCATCTTTATTACTTGTAGGATACGACAAAAACAAAAGTATACGTATCGAAATACTTTTTCCAGAACCGTTTTCCAAACACCTTCATTAACTGCGAGAAAGTTATCCAACTCAAGTAGTTTAAATACAATAATGGTTAATGTCGTTGGCACGTCAACAATTAATGGACAAGATAAATTAGGCATGTCAATGGCAATTGATGATTTTGATTCGAAAAGCGATATTGAAAATGATTCATTAGATGCAAATGACAGTTGGGAGACGATACCCGATTTCATGAAATAAATACAATACGTTGGTTATCTTGTTTAACAAGAAACTATCAACAAAGATTGCCAGTATTTTCTCAAGTTTAATTGTCCTTATTAAGGCTGATATATAAAATTGTTGATAACTTTAAAGACAAAAATATTTACCAAAAGTTTTTGCACAATGTTTTGTTATTATTTTAGTGAAGTATATTGTACGTATCAAGTATTGTAAGTTATAAAATAGTGTAATTTGTATTTATTGTATACGCTGTATTATATAAACGTTTTATATAAAAAAAAAAAGAACTTCTATTACTCACCAGTATTCCTCATATGTAAAAACATCCCGCAGTAAGTCCGAAACTGCATTTTGTGTAGTTTGAAAAAGTCGACTGAAGTATGTATATTGTCTTGCAATATTTCTACACTGCTTCAATGCAACTTCTAAAATATGTTTTAAAATTTAATTTAATTTAATTGATATAAATTCATCTTTTAATTTCAATTTTTTTGTGCATATACCTAATGTTGGACTCCCTTTCAGCTCAATCATATCATTTGTACTCATGTACAATACTGTACAGTATTGAGAAGGAAGAATATCCAGGTAAGGTTTCCATTTGGAATTTTCTTTATGCTTCTCAATTAATAAAGAAAGCACTAATGATACCTGTGGCATGTGTTGTACCAACGGATCATTTTGTAGGGATTTCAATTCCGGAGCAGCCGAGTGTGCACTAAATATCAATTTACTCGGTATTTCCAGCATGAGCTGATTTTTTTCAAAATTATCTTCAGCTCTAAGTCCTAGATCGTATCCAGGAAACTCATATATACTAACTCCATCGATATTGACTCCATTCTCTTTCAACCATTTTACAAATGTTTCTATAGCTAATGACCTCTTTGACGACTCAGTCTTCATTTCTTCCAGTCGTTTAACCTTTTCCAAAACTCCTGAGATTTCTAAATAATTCTCCCATGGTTGTGATTCGTGTACTGAATTGCTTGTCACTGTATTTAAACAAATTCACCAATTTTAATTCATAATAATTGTATGAAAAACTTGAAATGGAAGTTTCTAAATTTAGTAGACGAACTGGTATCATAACAAAAAAATTAACATTTATATTTGTATAAAAATGAGAAATAAGCATATAAACTTACAATCGAGTAGTTTCAAACACAGTGCGTTGATCTCGAATCTTTTTACCGACGAGATTTTCTTTTGCGTTAATCCCTGGTGTTTACCTTTAGACGAAACGGTAGACTTTTTCCTGCCCATGTTTCATACTATTTCGTGATGCACTACGAACTGCTACGAACTCGTAATTCGGTAAATTAATAAATGCACCATAGTATTTTGAGTGCGGCGCAGGAAATATGCGTGTTGAAATCTTGAAATTCGAAAAATCTTCCTAGCCCTTGCTAAAAATAAACACTTCGTAGGCGTCAGGAATACTCTCCTGCATATATATACTCTCCCCGCAAGTATCCAATATACAAAATTTCTCAGTAACAATAACCTCGAAAATAATACCGCGAATACACCTTCGGGGGAAAATAGATTCCCCTGCGACGACGCGACTCGAGGACGAGGACAGGAGACTTTCATGAAAATGGCGTCATGCATGTATATATATATATATATATATGCACATTTGTATATTATTTATACGATATGTATACATATATATTCAAATCCTCGTGAGAATTCTTAAAACGTGTACATATTTTACTTCATAAATCACATCAAATTTCTTTGAAATTATGTGTAATGTTTTTTCTGTACATTGCAAAATTCATTCATATTCTAACTTTACTATTTTATGTTTTAATATCACATGCGTTGATTTAAAAAATTTATTGCAGTTTGAAGATACGCAATGATAGGCACAAATAGATAAAGCGCATTAACAGAATTTGAATAACTTGAAAGTTGCTACTTTGAAGGATGCATGACTCGTAAATTTAAAAAATTGTAATACAATAAAGCTTATGGAGGAATATCACCTTGTAACTTTATTTTTTCCAAATTTTTTTTTTTGCTTAAACGCTCCCTGAACTATCCAAGAATGATAGTCCGAAATCTTTTGAATTGTTACAATTGTTTACATTGAAAATTGAAGTAAAACATAGTTGGAGGAATCTGTTATTTGTATTACATAATATACGAGAGCAATATTATATCTTCCATGCGTTTGAACATATTGAATATATATAGATCGTTCTTCGCATTAATTTTTGTAAAATAACGTAGTGTTGTAAAGAACCAACTTATACCCTGGTAAAAATGAGGCGTATCGTACTTCTTATAGAATTGGCTGAAATCACTATATTCTTACTCCTATCGGACGCTCAAATACTATTTGAAGCTTGAATTTAGACTCGCTTCGATTTTTCCCAGGCAGTCTCTCCTACGAGACAGCAAATTGTTTTTAAATGAAAATTAGACTGTGCCAAATATGTATAAATTTAACACTACTTGCAACTTAATTGAACAATGCAAGAGGTTATACTTTTCTTTTATGATATCATCATTTTTATGAAAATTTCTTTTAAACTGTTCTTTAGGCAACACCAATTCTTAGTGCACCAATTGAACTGAAAACTCGGATATAAAAGTATAAATTTAGTGGATTCTAAGACAAATAGTACTTGTACAGACTGTATATAAAAAAGTAACATTGCTTGAAACTCTAATAAAATTTGAAGACTCGATACTTAAACACAGTAACATAACAGTGTACAGTTATTATTTATATTTCAAAAGAATAAAGATTCAAGCAACATTTTTTAATAATAGATATCAATTTTCCAACATATTTCATAAAAAAGATCTGAATATTACCTAGCTTTTACTCACAATGAAAATATTGCGTGAGTTGATAAATTCTTGTTAAATAATTACCAACGTTACTCATCTTCATTACTCCTGTCAACAATATTTAATAAGTAGGAATGTCTGGTTGTGTCCAAAATTGCAAAATTTAGTTTTCTTCAATTTGTATCCATCGTGCTCCACTTTACTAACATGGTTTTAAATTAAAATAAGATTATTCATTTAAGATTGATTTTTTTTTTAAATAGACCAACGAATTTTAATATAACTATAGCATAGCGTTTATTTATTACAAACTCAATTAAACATTTTAGATACATCATTGATACTCGTACACCGGCTCTATGTACAATCTGTGTTCTCCGTTGTATGATTCTGTGAAAGTTCAAGACTCTTACTCAAGATAGATATTAGTCAACGAAAAGCTCAGCCCCGGTGAATTACCTACAGCTAAATAAAAAAGAAACTACATCGTAATTTCAGACCTGTAAAAGCCTGCAATACGCCTCAACATTGATTTAGCACAAAATTATGGAAATGGGTATAAAACTGTCGCGTTTTATTTTTTCGCGGAAAAAAAATGCAAATTATCCTTGGTCCAATGAAATTTAAAATCGATAAAATCTCTTCGACGGAAAAACCTTAAAACAAAATACAACGCACCATGCCCGATTCCATTGCAACAATGGTATATAGCCACTGTAAAATTACAAAATTATTTTACAACCGAAGAAATCAAGTTTCAGGTGTGCGTGAAGATATTTATGACATCCGATTAACGTTATTAATATATCGAATCACATCGAGCTAGTCGAATCATGTGGCTATTACACATCAATCAATCATCAAAAACTTAAAAAACAAAGTTCTCGCTTATTTTGCTATACGAGTCAATCTTGAAATAGATTGTACCGTAAAATTCTTATTATGCCTGAAACAGTGAATCTATAGTACAGTCAACACGTTATTAATTCGTCATTAAATTATTGAATTTTGATCTCCACTGTATCGAAGGACGAATCGCGTAAGCGACGGATTACAGTTGCAACAAATTTGCATGATCTACAGAAAACGAAAAGGCAACCAATTTTATATAGATCAGCAGTGATTAACTACAAGGAGATCGGATTTTTGTGCATCAAGATTCTTAATGCTCTAAGGTTCGTAGCAAAGAAATAGAATGTTCGACACACGTCGCAGGATATCCGTGAAACTGGACAGAATACAACGATCTTCTTAAACAACTTTGGTATTTACTTCCAATGATTTTCATACATTCGATAATCGGCTAATTACTGAGCCAAAACGAAATATTTCGATAATATACGCTTGTATACTAATATATCTGCATATGTATATATCCTACGTGTACATAAACTACATACATACACACATATAAACATGTAGTTCCTCGAGTTTCGTTGGTTTAAAAAAGTTTCATCTTTCGATTAAATACCTAAGTTCTCTAGACCAGTATTTTACACGCTAAATAAATAAGTACTCTCTTACAGACGAGTACTGGGATTCTGGAATATCTGCAGTGTGTCACGATTTCGTAAGAAACCCATTTGCTGGGATTATTTCGAAACTCAAGAGAAGTTCGTATATCAGCCACTCTCCAGTAAACGTAAATCGTCACCGAAGAAAGTCAACACAGAGCCAAAAATAAATTGCGAAATAAAGTCAACTTTGTGTGATGAGACGTTCCACTTTCTGCTATTTTCTTTCAATGTTCCACAGATTTTGTCTTGCCACCTTCTTATTGGGTACCAGTATCAGAGATAACTTGCCGCCACGTTGCATGGAAAGGAATTTTTAGAATCTTTACTCTCGTTTTCGGTAATGCTGTCAATAAGAGCTTTTGCAATTGTGGCAAAGGCAAAATATCGACTTGTGGATTAGTCATGTTTTCATCACCTGGAAAACAAATTCACAATTAAAATTAGATATAAAACAAATTGTTTAAAAAAAAATATATATATAATATTACATTATATTATATATTATTACGATATAATTATGTCAACTTACTTTTTTGATTATCGTCGACATCTTCGATAAGTTTCAAACATGGAACAGGTTTCAAAACTGGTATAGAATCACCAGTAATTTGTTTGTTCATTTGATTGCATTGATCAACAAACAATTCCGTGACTCGCAGTAATTCTAATGTTACACCCCATACGAAATGAGTCAAATTATTTGAAAGTTCAGTAACTCCACCCAGCAGCATATTGTTTGAAGTTGCTGATTGTGAAATGTAAGTTGGAATAACGAGCAACCGTTTGATATTTTTACAACCTGCGAGATATTTGTCAAATCCATTTTTGACATCAAAATTTACCAGTTCTAGTTGAATCAGAGAAGGTAGTTTTGAAATACCCTCAAGAATGTCAAATGTGCAGCATGTGCCTTGTCCTTTCTCCAACCTTAATCGCTCCAACTTATGGAGTTTAGTTAAAACTTCTGTTCCAAACTTGTCTGGAAAATCGGAGCAGTCTCCAAGCTCCAGAGTTTCAAGATTTTCAAGATTTTGCAAAATTTGAACATTCTTTTTCCCAAGATCCTTGACGGATATTAAACTCTATATGAAAAAGAAAAGAATAATTTACTAATTGCTTTGAAACTTCGTACAAAAGTAACATCGAAGTAAAATATATGGCAAAACACAAAATTTTATAAATCATATCAAGTTCTCAAAATTCTATAAATTTGTGTAATTTAGATTTTAAAAATACGAATTCATTGATATATTACCAAAATTCAATGGAATATTATTAAAAAATTTTAAATAACATTTTAGCTGCTTACCAATACTTGAAGATGAGTTAAATCCTGAAGAGCTGAAAGATCACCAACTAAAGACATGCCACTGTTTGCTTTTAATCTTAACTCCTGACAACATTTCAAGTTTCCGATCGATTCCAGATTCAGCGTGTCGCATATGATTGTCGTGGCACTAAGAACTTTCAACTGAGGACAGTTTTTAATCACTTCTTGAACTACCATCACAGGGCATCGGCAAAGTTCTAACTTTATAAGGCTTGTCACACGAGGAATCACTGTGACGAATTTTTTCCACATAGTATCTGATTCGCCAGATATCAACATTTTTCTGAGATCAAGGTTTTGAGTACCACGATTCTTTAAAGTTTCTGCAAAGCCGTCCCAATCAGTAACTTGACTATTTTTCATACGCACAGTTTTCCATAATGACGGATGCGCGGCTAGATCTCTCCACATTCGACAAATTCTGGCAGCGCGCAATAATTCCTGAACTTTCAAATACTGAAAAATACGCGATAATGCGTGATATCCAGCACAAACCGAAACCATGAAATGTTGCCTTGGATCCTCGGGTTGCATTTGCTTTCTTCTAAAAAATAAAAGAAATATAAATAACAGAAAGCCTAAAATTATTATCATTCATAAATATACTGTAAAAGTCGGATCAAGAAAATTTCCTAACTACTTCCTAAAATCAGCAAAATGTCAGAAAATGTAAAAAAAAAAATATGATTGCATTGAATGTTCAATTGAGTAAAATAAAAGATAAAGGGTAAGGAAAAGGATATTTTTGGATATTTTTGGATATTCTTGGATATTCAAGGGAAAACGCAAATTTTGTTTATGTTTCGGCTCGCACATGTCTTTATATCTGTAAATATAAAAAGTAAAAATGAATTAGATTTTTCTGCCGAAGCACTTATTAGTAGCTGATGGCACAATTACAACATAAAAATAAAATAAATGTCAAATTATTTTGATGCTACAGTTGCAAATATGCATCCCGACTGCTGAACCGTAAAAATCTCAATGTTTTCCTTATGCCTCCTGTTATGTCCTCAGACAAATCGCTTACACAATTTTAAGCAAAATACACAATTCATTGTTCGCACTGTCACAATGTTCACTCTTATACTTAGAAGCTGAGGCAGTGTGCGTCATTCTCGAGTGAAAATCAAATTCATTTTCCACGTCCATACTTTATATTTCCAAATATAAAAAAACATTAGCAAATACTGCATTTACAACATCAAATACAAAAAAACGATCACAAATGTTCCAAATCAAATTATAATAAATAACCTGTCCTTGTACATCGTTAGAAGCCCATGTACATAATTACGTGAAACTGTAAATACAATATGTTCAAAGCAACTGCCAAAACCTCATACAGGAATAACTTTATTTTCAGACTGATAAAAAGAATAAAAAACGATTAACAAAAAAAAAAAAGAAACAAAACTAATTTTACCTCTTTCGTTTCGATGAAGAACTTAATTTTAATGGTGGTGCCTGTTCCGAAGGCGAAACTTCGTTTTCTTCTATTACTGTCAGAGGACTTTCTAAAGACTTTCGTAGCTTATCGTATGCCAAATCAGCTTCTATATTTGAAATGGTTGGATCGTTATCGACTGGCGTCGGCGAATTTGGTAGTGAATTTTCTTTTTTTGGATCGTCTACACCTATTTCCATTGCACTTGCGATCTCTGAGTATTCTTGTTCAGGTAATGAGTCTGTTTTTGAATTTGATCCGTTGTTTTCAATAATTTTTTTATCAACTACTTCATTAGATGTATCTTTATCATGATTTAACGAACCTTCTTTCAAATTTGATAAATCTTCTTCCACATTTAACAAATTATCATTTGTATTCAACAAATCATTTTTAATGTTTGATATATCATCTGTATCATTTAGTTCAGGTGTCTTTGGTTCAGTTTCGCCCTGATTTGGCGATAAGAGAGAATCTACATTGTCCGACATTCCAGAAGCATTGAAAACAATGCTTTCTGGAATCAAAGGAGGTTTATCGCCAATTTTATCCGGTCTAATAGTAATAGCTGGTTGAACAGCCATAGAATTATTTTTCGGTACAACAATGTATCGCTTGCCACCCATTACAGCTATATTCTGTGCTGGCTTTGGTGGTGAACCATCGTGAGTGGGCAAAAAATCAGTACCAGCATGATCAAACCAACTGCTTTCTTTGTCACAAGAACTTGTGCTATTGGAAAATGTTGAGCTTTTGGAACTTTTTGACAATTCTCTTTGGGAGGAATCCGAAGTCTCAGATTTTGGAATTCTTTGCAATTTTGGTAAAGTTCCAGTTTGGTGTTTTGTTTTACTATTCTGGGCACCCATCAAACTAATAGGTATCAGAGGCGGTGGTGTCAAAGTTGGGTTTAACAGCTGAGCTTCATCAACATCTTGCTGACAATTCTACACATACAAACTACTTTTTATAGGGGCCGATTCACTGCAGCCAAGTTAATTTAAATTTTTCTATAAGGCTTTCTGATTTATTATCCATTGATACATATCAAATAAATAAATAAATAAATAAATAAATTTCATTTTCTTATAAATTTGAATCTATTGTTTGTTCTTCGATTTTCAATTTAGAACTGTACTGTCTACAAAACTTTATCACTTCAATGTAAATAACACAACTGATTCTAAAGAAATTTGAATTCTAACCAGATTTTCAAAATGTTTGCTTAATTAAGCAGACAGGTTTCATATTGCAAGTTGTAAGTATTATTTTTTTTTTATATTTATTTATACAAAAAAATTGGCTTCTTTTAAGATGTTGATAAAGTTTTTATTTTTAAAGATTTTTATCTCAAGCTCTTTTAGTAAAACCAACGAATATAGACGCATATAGAAGCCCAGAGCGTATAGGGAAGATGAGACTGGGGAACAGAAGGACAACAAATGTACTGTACATAAGAGTGTCTTGGTAAAACTAAAAACCAACTAAAATACACTTATTAGGTTAAAAAATTGAAACCCTTTGCAATTTCCACCACTTCTTTCCCTGATAATTCAAAAAACGCAACCATATGACGTACCTTACAGACATAATCGTCACCATTTTCGATTTCTGTTCCACCAACGCATTCTGGATGATACAAGCAGAGGCAGACACTACACTGCAAACTGGGAATCAATCCCATGCTCGTTGAACACCGAATGCTGCATGGCTCCTGCACTTTGGCCCTGCAAGATGTGCGTTGGTAGGGAAAGGAAAATTTTGCAGGAGATGGTTGATCAAGGTCAGAGATAAAGGGTTAAAGGAAAGGTAAGAGAATCCAAAGGTTATAGGAAAATCGAATGGGTAAAAGCTATTCGAATACATTATCCTAATTCTTGATCCTTGCAGTAAGTAATTACTAGTTTTCAAAGTTTGTACTACGTTTATACGAGAATAAATATCGATAAACCTGTCTCAACTAAACTATGTTTCGCGAATATCAACAAAATGCATAAAATAGAAGTTACTTACTTTGGTGCCCGTTTCGTTTTTACAGGTGGACTTTTCTCTACTATTGGTAAGTTTCGTTTTGTAGTGGTTGGTGATGCCCACGTTTGTGGAGGAGCCGGCTCATTTTCTACTGGTACAACAGGTGGAGATTTCATCTCTTCTAAACATGATGATAAAAATTAGTATATATTATCCCTTATTATATAAAGAAATCAACTACACAACACAAAATACTTACTTTTAGATGTATTTTTCTTAGAAGGCAATTTTACTTTAAATGTTGCAGGTGTAGTCTTGACAGCTTTAGGTGTGGCAGCCTTCGATGCAGCCACTGGCGTTACCTTTTCTGCAACTTTCTTTGGCGACGGCTTCTTAACAGGTGTAGCTGCAATTTCAGCTGACTTTTTAGCCATCTTCGGAGTTGATTTTCCAGCACCAAGAGACTCCTAATATTAAATATAAGAAATGAATTAACATAAATAATCATTTATATAACCCAGACAATGGTGTTAGATGTAGAAGTCAATACCAACCCTCATTCTAGCTTGCTTAGATTGTTTTGCATCACGAATAATTTCTTTTTCAGGATCATTAACACCAAGAGGATCTTTGAAAAATGTGAAATTGTCGATCGTCAGTTCCGATGATGTGACTATAAAATAGAATACACACTTAGGTTAAATTTCATGAATTAGATGCTTAGAATTAGTGCTAGATCGTTATTAATACATTAACATATCTTATTTCTGTTTTTCAATATTACACTATATAATTACTTTCATGGTGTTTATATTAGATTATATTTCATTTTTGTATTTTATTTTTATATTAAGTTTATTTTGTCATGTCGCAACTGTGCAACACTTGCCATTATTATTAATGTAATTGTAGAGGGCAGTTAAGCCCGTATATTCTAATAAACAAACAAACTGACAAACAGTTATTTTAATATTTTCAACAAACTGACTGTTAATAATGAGGACCATGAAGAAAATCAATTCAAAATGTTACTTACGGCATTCGACCACTTCTCGAAAACTTCGAACTTTTTTGCCTTCTGGTGTGTAATAATAAATATCTGCCATTCTTTTAACAGAATTTTCTGAACCACTAGTAGCTCGGTATACCAGCTCTCGCTTCCAACCATATTTGAATGGTTCTTTATAAACAGGATTCGTTAAATCCAGAGCTATTTTATGTCTCCCGCTTGCCGGACTAGCACCACGTGAAGACCGACTTCTTTTTGATCGATTTGATGCCATCGATATGCTACTATTTGCAGATTTTTCTGATTTCAAAGATGATTCATCCACAGGTACATTTGAAGTATCTAAATCCACATTCATTTTTTGGTCCTCTGAATCTGTGGTGTTTTCATCTCCTTCGTCGATTAAAGTGTCTGCATTTTTAGTACTTTTCCATACCGAAGGTCCTGTTTTACGTCGCTTCAGAGATGGACTACTAACTGATTCCGCTTCAGCTGTGAATGATAACGTATAACGTATATTATTTCTATATGAGCAATAAATGTTGCATATGACAATTTTATGAATTTTTATGAATTAACACAATGTTTGCGCATCAGTTCACTATATTAGTTCTGATATTATATATATATAGAATGTATAACCTCAGATTTGAAATCAGCGACCTTGAATCATATGCACTATGTCAAATGCTCAAAAATTCATCTTGATTACAAAAATCATGTTTTTTAAAATTTTCGTTCAACTTGAACGATACAAACTTCAGCAACATATTTTTAAAACTTTGTACTATCAATAGCTGTGTGGGTATGCACAGAGTGAATAATTATTTAGATTATATTCAATTGTATATTTTTATATATTATTTTACTCCAATATTAGGGAAAATTTCATATATGAAATATAAATAAATATAAAATAAGATTCAAATTATTCATCCTGTGCAATGGATTGCAAACTTTTTGTTAGCATAATATACACGCATTTTAAGCTTTTACAAAAACTTTTTTACATTATTTTGCTGCACTTGGCAAATATTATCACTATACCTTGAATAGTAACAAGTGCAAGTTTACAGTCTACAATAATGAGAAATTTGATGCAGAAAGATTCAAATTCATAACGCATAATATTTCTCATGATTATGAAAAATAAAAAAATAAAATACATGAATTTTAATCCAATTTTATCATCCTAGTAATGTATGACTTTCAGATATTGAAGCATGAAGTAAAATTATATTTAAAAATCACATCAAATAAAAAAAATAAACTAGGAATGCAGCTTTATAATTCTATCAATTAATTTGAAATTTATAATTCTAAGATTATTTAATGAATTGTAACATTTAATAAAAAAATAATAAATATAACCTCCACCTTCAGTATTCTTTGTTTAAGCATCAATTTGATTAAACTCACACAGGCTTTATGTACAATAAAATAATGTATGTTTTGGAGCATGCTTTAGACGTAATCACTTGCACATATGCGCAGTAAAATAAATAACATGATCAATTACCTATAAGCTTCTTTAGTACACGATTTCCAGGTTCACGGTTCTCAAAGTCCTTATCAAAACCATTAAATTCCTCGGATTCGCCAGAACTCATTTCTCCTATTTCGGAGGGTTTTCTCCTAGTACCTTTGGGAGAGCTTCCATCGACTGGCAACAATCCTCCAAAGTTAGTCTTCATTTTTCGTATTTTTCGCCTTCCAGAAGGCGACATCATAGCCTTCTTCGAAGGCGAATTCATGTCCCCGTTGATCTCAACGTCATCCATTTTGCTAGGCTCAGCGTACGGCTTCTCCGGTGACTCTGGCACTACGGCGCCGCTCCCCCTTTCCAAATTGAGGTTAGAATCCTCGCGCGCCACCTCGGCGTTCCCGCCATTAACGTCGGCGGCGACTTCCATCATCGAACGTGCTCAGTCGGGATTCAAAGTGATCAGGAACGAACTGCTACGTTCAAGTACACAATAACTAATGACACAAAGACGATCTCTTCACCGCCTTTGCTCCACACAAGGAGCGCGCATCTGTCCGTCTCCGTCTTACTTTATGCTAAGCTTAGCCAACACAACCACTGACCTTCCTGAATTCCGGCTATTTTTCTCTTGCTCTTGGCGCTACGACCGTAGAGCATGGCTCGACAATACCTAATAATGCAGCCGGTATTCCTGTTTCACAATAGCGGAACACAAATCTGCACTTTCACGAACAAAACCCGACTCAGTTCAACAAATCACAATTTTACTCGATCCTCAGTTCGAGTTTTATACGTTTTATGAAATGTGGAAGGCGCAAGCGTCCGCGTCGCCTCCTCGATGCTGCACCGGAAATGCCATCGTACCCGCCGACTTGCGATGAGCTGCTATTCGTAGATTGAAAAACCAGGACCAATCAGGACTGCGCTTGCAGCCGAATTGGCGCCACTTCAACTTTACATTTACGGTGATTTTGGGAAGTCAATACATATATGTACATAACTGTGAAATTTTCGCGATTTCATAAATCCGTAAAAAATGGCATAATTTGCATTTTTGCGTATTACATGCGTGAATTGTAATTTGTATACCATTACAATTCAAAAAAAGGCAGAAAATTAAGATCTCAAAAGCGTGATTCTTATTGGTGTAAATTTCCTGGCGTTTTACGTCATGGATGTTGCCTTTATGTACCTACATTAAGGTAGAAGCACAGGACTTGTGGCAGAGCCTTGATGCAACAGATAAGCGCATCCGCAAGAGACAGTGCGGTTGACTGGTTGTGTTCACTTTTAGTTTTTTCTCGATTCGGTAGCGAAAAGTCCCCGAAGTCTCGATTACATCCTGGGCATTTCAGTAGACGCCACGTTTTTAAGCTTTCAATATTTTTTTCACGATTTTCTTCAATTTGAAAATTACAAATAATTT
>JAPYZR010001465.1:0-27686 GCA_030522945.1 Trichopria nigra
CTTTGGCTAAAAATCTTGCCTAATAACTGTTCAGTAAAATTATTCAAAATATGCATAAAAATATCCTGTCTAATTACTGTACAATAAAATTATTTAAATGTATGCACATAAAATAAATTGGTAAATGTTACGTACATACTGTCCAGTTAAAATGAACATATTAGCCAAATTCTGGGTTAAAAACTGGACAAAAAATGATTCCCTTATTAGTTTTAAATATTAGGAATATTTGTACCCAAAAACTGGATAGAAACTGTCCAAAAATTATGTACAAAAGTTACCTAAAAAATATCCATACAATCGTTACATTTCCATTAAGAAACTCGCCAGATTACAATAAGATATTGTCCACAAACTGGCTAGTACACAAGTTTATTAGCCAAAAACTGGGCAGTATTTAGGCGCAATTTCTATCAGGGCAATAATAACATTAATTCAGTAAATACGATGATTCATTTAGGTTGAACTATAATATATACCTGCAGCTAGCCTTCCAAATTCTCAAACGAGAAACCCCAGACGGAGCTCCGCCTAGCGGAGACGTTAGGCAGTTTGAGGATCATTGCTATGGATGGGAAGATTTTCGATATTTCCTGTAGAATTCCGATCTGGTCAGTTTTACAGATAATAGAAATGAGATCTTATTTCAAGCATTGTTGCATTGACAAAAAACATTTTTTGCCCGGTCAGAATTAACAAATTTTTCGTTCAATAAATTTTTCAAACTTATCGTGACATGGGAAAAATATTATCTGGGGAAAAAAGTTTTCCAAAACATTCCGTAACGTAATTTCAATTAACACATTTCGCATCGCGTCGAAATTCGCTCGGATAATTTCGGCTCGAAAAATGTTTTCCCCCGAATACTAATTTTTCCAGCAATATTCATCATTACCCGACACTGTTTCATTTTTATCGCAGTTTTCCCGACGTTTCTGTCGCTCTACGATGTCACCCTGTCGAACGGTACGCGGTAATTATATTTTCAACTTGCTGTTTACGATTGCGTGGGTACATTGTCGCACGGTGAATCCGACAGGTTTGCGCTCATATTAACGGAAGAACGTCAGTAATCCATTGTACGGGTAAATAATTCGCGAAATATCAAATGCACAGTTCGAAATTCGCGCAAACACGTGCGGACAAATATTAACGTTTATTCGAATCTGATTTCTGCTAGGATTAAGCGGTGGTATTTTTATGGCGCGAAGTAGCGATGAATGACTGAAATATATATTTGTCAAGTACAATTTAACATGTTTTGTTTCAGAAGCAAAACAACTGATTGCCAATAAACGGCTATTTTCATAAAGAAGAGAAGGAGAATTTATGTATGGGAATAGTCTTCAAACTGTACCATGAAACTTGATGCTACTTCGGATGTATCGTTTGAATCGATCATTAATGATGACTGCAGACATCAGCATAAGTATGTCACTGACGAGTCCGTCCATCGGACGTCCATTGTGTGCTGATAAGGGACGTAAACATATATAGAACCTTAGGAACGTCCAGTGTGACAATTAGGAGATTCTGATCAGGGTGGAATCCATTCATCTCTGGAAGTCTGCATTGGGTAATATTCTGATTATTATTGCTATCGATATGGGAAATGGTTTTACATGCAGAAAACAGGATGAAAAGAGAACGTTGATTTCGTCAATCTTACCAAAAAAGGGTCAAAAATAGTAGAAATAGTTGTCACGAGAAAATTTAACTTGGGTCGTGCAAAGTAAATGGACCAAACTGCTCCCATATCAATTTTTCCAACAATATAACCGAACCTGCCGTAAATTTATCATGGCCAGTCACGAATTACGCTAAATTTACGTTAAGTTGTCTAAAATTTTGTTGTTATCCGAGAGAGTAGCGTTGCACTTAACCGCGACGCGGATTAATATCGCCCTCTACGGTCCCGAAATCGTCATAAAATTTATGATCCGAATTCCGATGGATTCACCCCCGTGGCCAAAATGGCGCGTATTATTGTACCCGCACATATACAGGGCCATACATGCGCAGCTCGGGCGTAACGTAACAGCGATATAATACCTCGTGTGCACTAGGCTGCATTCTCGCCCTATACGTGAATTTCCCCGTCGCGTTTACTCGATGAGACCCGTTACTCATTACCGTAATCTCGTAATCATTCTTTCGAAGCGCATCATTTTCAATTTCACACCGAAAAGGAACCTATCTCGTCGCAGTTCGAATATCGTTAAAGCGCTTATACCGAGTGTCCTCGTATATACAGATATATATGCATAAATAACGTTGATATCGTGTGCAGTTTACGGAAGGTCATTTTCTCGATTCAAACGGGGTCGACAAATCGAATATCTTTGATGCCTATAAATTACGAGTGCAGCAGGGGTGCTACTAAGGCATTCACTTTATGTAATTGGTAATATTGCTGTGACTGATGCAACGAAGAAATATCACGTACGAGGTGACATTATGTTCGCATGCAATCGTAATTTTGAGGAACGACATTGCCACCCTTTCACGGAAGAAGTTTTTTTGGGACACTTTTTGTAATGGATTTTGGAGGTTCTAGGACATTACTTGAATTTAATTTAATAATAACAATGGGACTTAATTTATGTATTTCAAACAAAATTCATTTTACATCCAATTAGAATTGGACATACTGAATGTCCTGATAAGGACGTCCAGGATCATTTCTTCATTGGACGACCAATGTCCGTCCAAGTTTTTGTCCATTAGGATACCTAGTCCATTATGCATCCACTGCAAATCCATTCTACGTCCAACATATAAGCAAAATGTACGTACTGCAAGATTGGGCTGTACTTATAATGAACATCTACCTGTTCGATTCCAAACGTACGTTTTTCATCAAGAATGACGATGTTTCCATTCTCATAAACATCAACTGTTCGCGAAGAAACTACATCAATGGAGAAGAATTAATTGTCACATGGGTTAAAAAGGGACGTCATCAATTAATGGACTTACATGAAAATGATCTCTGAGTAGAAACTAAACTCACATTTTGAAAAATAAAAACAAATGCACTGTGTAGATAAATTGTTTAAGTTATGTGACTTAATCACAATGATTTTCAAGTAAACAGAATAGAATAAAGGGGTAATACTACCACTATCATCAGATGATGCAACTGAATAGTCATATTGCGCCGTGTATCTGCGAGACAAAGCAAATATTCTTTTTCTAAACTTTAGATATTTAGAGTAAAACGTGACATTAAAGTTGTACTTGAGAATGTTTAGAATATAAGTTAAAAATGATGTTTCACCATAAATGCAATCTACTTATTTAAGTAGGATGACAACGAGGTCAATCACATCAAATACCTTTAAGTTCTTCGGAATATCTTTACTGGGAACCATTTAAGTTATTAATAACGTACGCATTAGTAGAGAAACAAGTCGTGTTGATCAAACGATGTATTAACAGAAAACAGATGTACGAATGCAATGATTCATTAACCTTTATATTCGTCATATGACTCAACGTGGTAGCCTGATTGTATACCAGGTCCTGACCAGAACCTATAAACAGTAGGTCACCTGAATTTATCCTGAAAGCCCTAACAAGATTGTATTGATTACAGGTAATGCAGGTCCAGTCAGGTGCCTGGACCTGATTACAGTACGTGTAGATTATCTGGTTTCTATTGAGGTTTCCTGATCAGAACCCTATTCCAAACTGAAAAAATATCTAAGTATTTAGGTGATCGGATGAGCACTTCCTTAATAATGAGATGAACTCTTGCATGATCGTTTCACTGATACATAAGCTTGTCGTCAGCATGCGGTATTAATGGAATTGAACAACTGAAAAAAGAATCAACATTGGCCTATGTAAATGGAAGAGTGCCATAAATACGCACATATAAATAGAAACCTCACAGCGGCGAAATATTTTCGAACGACATTGCGCGATAGTGCAAAAAATGCTTCGCGTGGAATTTAAATATATATACACGCGGAGGCGCACGTCAGCATGGGCAGCAAGGAACCGAAAGCAAAAAAAAAAAAAAAGAAGAGATGAACGTGCCGTCACGTGTAGTACGTACATGCGTGTGTCGCGCCTCGGGTTAAGCATGCACGTCACGCAGTACAGCCAATGAAGCGACGATGCATTACGTGGGAGCGAGGAGTGAAAAATGGCAAAGTGTAAAGCGAATGGGAGATCACGAGTGAGCGCGAAACGAAGTTCGTGCATTGCACAGAAAAAGGGAGAAAGCTGACAGGAGAGAAAGTGAGAAAGATGAAGCGAGGTAGATAGCGATGGATGAAGGGAGGAAGATTGGCAAGGACGAAGAGAGGAAGACAGAAAGGGAGGAAGAGAAAGAAAGACGGAGAATGCGTGTGAGAGAGTGAGAGAATGACTGATGTCAACGTCGGGAAAGAGTGAAGCGAGAAGTATAGTGGCAAACGGATGCGATAAACGAGCATCAGAGTGTGTGCGTGAGTCATTGAAGACCGCATCGTACAAGTACGTCAATCACCAAAGAAGTGATTTGCGGTCAATAATTCAAACACTGATTGAACTGAACCCAATTGTGTTGTTTAGATCGTAACAAATTTTAATGATCTTTTTAATGCGAAATGTGTCAAGGTTTCAGTTTATGTTAATTGAAAAATTTTTTTAGACGGCAAGATTATTATGAATATGACTGCAGAGTTAGCTCATCTCTGGTGCAGTCGATTGGGCATTCGAGTTTGTGAACTTTATTGATGAAATCGAAACTTGGTTAAGCTGGACTTGGCTCTATATCTATTGAGTTCTCTCAACTGTCGATCTGTCAACTTTAATCAATGACCACTGAGACAAAAAAAAACTGTATACATATAAAACAGTGCATGACATCATTTATGTTAACACCAAACTCTTCTTTTACAATCGAAGGTTACGTGTTTAGATGTGAATAACTTAACAATTGATTGCCCTAACTGTCTTAGCACTCTGAGTACCAGACGGCATATTGTTTGGAGCAACAATATACAGTCTTCAGAATATCCACAGAATGTCACAAACATTACATTTGAAATATTGCAATTACTAGAATATTTTAGAAATGTCTCAAACAAAATGTCTCAAATTTAGCATTGCGTGAACGTTCCATTTGCAACATTCTGTACGGAGGATTCGTAGAATATTTTGGAAAGATCACTTTCGAGATGTCTCACATTTTAATTGTGACATTGTCCGAATGTTTCTGACAATTCTGTTTAGCATTTTTTAACCTTTTGTATAGTGACTATAATATTGTAGAAAATGATCGTATATGTACGGACAAAGGTATGATTTCAATTTGATAAATACGGAACCAACATTTCTCCTTGTATCACTGACTATAGTACGCTCTAAATAATAAATTTGTTCAGTAATATTAACACAATGGGATTGAAAACTCCATTTTAAATCAGGAATAAATACGTAAACTTGAAATATCGATGCCGTTCGAATTGCAAAGCACTCTTTTTCCACGTTACAAAGCCCATCGCTTCAGTTGAGATTCAACGGAGTGGGAAAATTACTATTCCTATAAAAGTGAATCGCATCCCCTAAACACAGGGAAAATTCAAGGCGTTCTCTGTAATTCTCGAGTTCACTGGGCACGCATGCAAAATATCTCTGCCTGCTTTTCTTGATTCTCTCTCTTTTTGTTCTTCTTTTGTATAGGGACGCGAATCTCCGCGAATAAATGAATTGCCTACACGTGCGGCCTCGAATACGTAAGCATATTTATTTTATTGGGTAAAAAATAGATTCTTACATAACCTCAAAATCTAATTTACGAAATGCCTCGGTATACATTCTAGTTTAGGAGCCTCTGCTAAGTTGAGTACTCTTCAAGTCCTCCTACGCGTCGATTTCTAAGTTTATTTTTTAAGAATACTTCTTTTAGGTCACTTTTGGGTGTAGGAGGATTTACAAAGTACCGTTCGTACTTAACTTTGCTTATGTTGGAGTGTTTTTCTCGCGAAAGCGTAAAGGATATACTGTTTATTTTATGAAATTTTCATACACTTTAAAATATTCGCAAAATGCCAACAAGTGCAGGAGAAATTTTATCGCCTTTTGTATTGAAATTTATAGCTTTCCTTCCTCTTCCTTCAACGTCGATTACACGTTACAAGTTCTATTACGACCAATTTGCAACGGTGACCAACGAGCATATAAACAATACTCAGCGATATCAACGCGTCCATGAATTTCAGCTCAGGCAGAAACAATATACATATCCGTTCGATGAATGAGCAGTAGCCTTCGGCGATTCCAGCGACGAGCGGCACAATGAAGTTACGTATATCGATTATATTCCTAGTTTTCGATCTTGAGCGGTAATAACGCCCACGCCTCCAAGACCGCCCACTCACAATTTCGATGTGAAACGACATTTTAAAAACCAGACTGAAACATGATCGGATTTAAGAAAAATTGAAAATACAGAGAAAATACTTGTAGGTTAGGAAGTAACATCAACTGTATTGAATTAAGAATCCATTGGAGAGTTCCGACGGTTTTAGTTGATAATCTTTTTTTTTTTTAATTTAAATGTTGACCTGTTTTCCAAGCTTGTACAACATGAAAATTGATGGAACAATCTCGGTCGAGGCTATTACAATTGACTGAGTGGTATAGTATTGTGCTTTTCATTTTTATCGTTACAAAGTACGATAAAAACTCTATCATCGTATTTTGTTATGTTTTTATTTTATTTTTATCAATACATTTCAATTGAATTGGTTTTGTGGTTGAGGACTTGAGTATTTTTACTTTCAAGACTTACAAGGGGGTCTAAAGTAGATCGACCTGAACTGAAAAGAATAATTTAAATTTGTAATACGAAAAGACGAAATCCTACAAGAATGAGCAAAGATAATTAAAAAGCGAAATTCGAAACATGTATGTATGTGAGAGAGAGAGAGAGAGAGAGAATGAGCAAGCCGTATTCATACGACCACTTGTTGTGAACTTAAGATTTGAAGTGAAGGTCACCACCTCGGTACTCAGCCTCGGGTTCAATTTTGCGACTGGGCAGTGGCGTAACATTTGCATCTTTGGGACCGCCTGCAGTGACCCTTTTCCCAGTCATGCGGGACGCATATAATTTGAGATTCAATTCAATTTTATTTTTTTAACGGAAATTTCTTTTCTTCTCTTCGTACTTCGTCCACTTCCCATTTCTCACTCAGGACATTTACACGGACTTGAAAGATGCGGAGAGTCCCATCTTCAACTTCATCCGTAATAAAAGAGTCTCACCTTTGCACCGTAATCTCGAAGATAAGCCAAAATTAATTTCGCACCCAATGTGAAAATTATGCGAAACGATTTTTTACGAGTGCAGATTTGAAGTTGTGGTAAATTGGGCAGAATCTTTTTTTTATACAGGCTTTGTTTATGTTATTCCTTGCTTTTTCAAGATTCTCCTGATGGCGCATTGAAGAAAGAAACGTCACTTTTCTAAAAAAGAAAAGGAAACTTTGGATTCGTTAATTTGCTTCCTATTGTTCGTAAAGGAATTAATCGCGCTGCGCTAAAGGATGTTTCCGCGGGTATGAGAGTCTCTCCCTCTGCCGAGCCCTTCATCCCGTCGCTCAAGACACAAAGTCGCCAGCCGGCGACGAGGACGATTCTTCCCCAATTTCGAAGCAGACGCGTTTCGAAATGTTCCGTGCCATGCACGCGCTAGGCGACGCCGTATTCGGCTACGAGCTGTCGTTAACGAAGTCGTTAAGCTTTGTGGCAACTCCATCGCAATCAACCTCGATGGAGCCGTGTTTATTTAATTACGGGTCCGGATAAGAACGATCGGAGAAAGCCAGGATATTTGCGACCCCCCACCCCCACATTCGACTGTACCCTTTCTTTACCCATCAGCAGTTGCACCCCTGCAGTTCTGTATGATGCTTCTTTTTTCGCGGGGATGCTATAACCCTATATCGGTTGCAGCCCTCTGATGTCGCGCTGCGGGCAGTTCCGAAATTCTCTTCAACCTAACTCTCATCAAATTTGCGTCGCTGCGGGACGCGAAGAGAATGGTAAAAAAAAGAACCCTGAAGAAAGGAAGACAGAGTGGAAGGTAACTAAATGAGTCAAAGGGAGTGCGAATGAGAGCCTGCGAGAGATGAAGATATATAGATAGGCAGATAGATAGAGGTAGATGTATAATGATAGTGAGTGAATGGTAGTAGGGGAGATGGAGTCAGAGAGGGAGTGAGGGAGAGAGAAGAGTTTGCGACGAGCATTAGTATTCCGGCGAAAGAAATGCGATTACCTTTCTTTCCTGTGGCGGGCAGCAATCAGCGCGGAGATATACCATCGTTTCGCGACGACCAATCCGCGAGGTACAAGGCCCCCATTGCGTAATATAGCGAGTGCCCACGTATAGATAGACGTCGATAAATTGATACGCTGGAAGAATACCGCAAAGGAGACGTTTAATTTCGATCAAGATATTAATTTGTAGGAATCGATAACCTATTGTACATATATATTACAAATATATGTAAACTCGTTTTTCTAATTTTAGGTCCTTATATCTAATGGTACGTCATGTTCTAGTTGGAACGGATATCTTTTAGGAATTGGAAGTGTAGTCTGCAGTAAGGTACAGGGGACATAAAGAAGATTGGCATAGGAAAAGTGCAGAAAGTTGGCATAGGCAAATTGCAAGAAAAATATCAGTTTAATCTGTTTATTGTAAAGTAGAGGATATGTAAGCGCATATATTTTATAAAAAATGGATTATGATATTTTATCCCTGTAAAAATTTACTATTGAATACCTTAATTCACTACCAGGAACTAGTAGTGTCACTACTAAAAACTAGTAGTTCGCAATAGTAAAATAAGGTAGTCAATTTCTACAAGAGTACGGGATATAAGATAGGATAGTTCAGAGACTTGGATAATTATTTTAACCTCGTCACTATGCCTTGTTTTGCCCATGATGTTTTATTAGAGTTACACGTTGAAACATGTTTACCAATGAATTTCAATGACAGAAAAGTGATATGGGAATAACATCAACTAATGAAGAAATTGAAATAATTTTTTTACGCTTTGTTTATTTATATTCCGTGCTTGTGCTCTGTTTTTGATGTACACTTTTAATAAGAGGGACGCGAGAAATGAAAACCTTCAACTCAATGTCACTCTGAAAATGACTTTTATGTTAAGAAGCTCCTTGCTTGGAAAAATCAATTCAGGTCAGCGGCTTCTTTTTAATACGGGAGGTTTTAGCATATCTTTGCGGCGCTTTTATAAAGCGCGCGCTCTTTGCGAAAGACGTCATTTCGTCATGAGCGAAATATTCTATCGAAAGTACGAGTCCTCCACCTCCCGCGATAAAATTAAAGGAGCGACGTTCAAATCGCAAACTATATACGAGTATCGCCGAAGCCGGAAACAATGGGAAAGGCAAAAGTGGAACGGGCTCAGCGTACCATATCATGTGGATGTCACTTGGGACAAAAATGAATTTCACGTCATTTCATACATCGTGACGTTGCTTCAGTCGTCAAATTGGAACGATATTAATTGTTTCGTTGGCAAGTTTTTGAGTATTTTCTTCTTAACCATTGTTTTTTTTTGTCAGTTTTGGCCTAATGAACTGATTTCATATTGAAATAGTATGATCAAGCAATGTCCAATGGATTGAATTCATCTCGGGAATTTTTTTGGAGACAACACATATGTATAACAGATGTCATATTGACACGAAACGAGCTTGCATATGCATTCGACAATAAGTTGCCAATCACAAATGTGATACGCATTAGCAAAATTGTTGTCCTTCCTGTGACAGAACGGGATAGGGATTCATTCGATAATACGACCATAAATCGAGGTTTACAACTTAGCTTATATTAATAAGATAAGGTCGTTTAAAACTGATCTCGTGACAATTACATAAAAGTGCACTATATCGTAAACGACGCCATTCAAATGCAGGATATCGATTTTATTCATTTTCGGGAATTACTTGTTAGTTGGGGTGCCATCCGTCATAAAGTAACCCTTCGTCGCGGGCCATTATTTATTAGCTCACGACACGGTAGATGTTTTCACGCATCTGCTCTTGGTGTGGACATTATATAGGTGGGACGCTGAACAAAAAATGCTGTTTTGTAGTTTCAAATGCACCGCGTGACTCATTGCTTGTAGGAGGTTACGTGGAGTTGGCGATATTTAGCATAGCATAATTCTGCGTGCTACGCTGCTGAAGCGTTCATAAAACCGGTAGGTGTGCCGACTGCGGGATAAAAATACGCAAAGGTGCGGCTTGCTCGTGCCGTAATTTTATCTCATTCTGGAGCGACCTCACTCTGATATCTCATCGCCGCGACGTTAGCGAAGATTCGCCTCGCAAATGCTTTTTCTTCCTATTTTCGAACCAGTTTTTGCACAATTTACAGCCCTGCCTAAAGCGCCAAGTAAATGTACAGCGTTATAAACGATACTCGTCTATTATTTATGCTTATCGCCGAATGCGTTTGAAGGTGACATTTTTACTATGTTCCTAAGCTTGTATAAGGGGTTCTAACTTTGAAAGCGAGTGACATGTCCTCCGTCTAAATTTATGTTTTTTTTTTTTTAGTTTCCTTGCTTTCGTTTTGAGTTTTATGTTAATGGCGACAATAACTGGACGTACATTGATCGTCTAATGTACGTGTAACTCTGGACATTAATTATTACAGTTATTATAGTACAGATCTGGTCATCCAATGTAAGCCCAATGGACACGTGCTGATTGGGAGACTAATGAAGTATTGCGTTTTATGAAGACACAAGTGTCCAAAGTCATAATTTCAGTGAATGACCAATGAATCCCTTGTTGTGAAGGCATGGTTTGTTTTCTTCTTAAAGAGACGCATCTAATTTTCGACAATTTAAGAACGACAATAAAAGTCTCACATCGTATATTCACTTGACCAATAGTGGATGGACGTAAATGTAACATGCGCAAAAACTGGGTGACTGAAATATTTATATTTCAGAAACATTATTCGTCCATTTCTACGAATGTAACGAAATACTTTCTCTAACTCGCTGCGAGAAGTTTTATTTTTCTCACTGCGACCATAATTGGAAGTACTCGAATTCATACTTCCAGCACGTTGGTAAAATAGTATATATAACGTGTACGAGATCGTATTTTTCAATGAGTTCTCCATACATTTTTGGCGTGAAAATTGCATTTTTCACTTTTTTCTAGTGAAATTTTAATCCAGCAGGAGTAACAATTTTCCTATCACCCTATAAAATGATATTTGATATTTCACTCTAAAATTCATTCTTTTAATTTCGTCACTCAATTTTCACTCAAAGAAATTTCCGCTCCGCGAATCAGCATTATATCCAGTGGCGGAGATGGATTATGTACATTGATCTCCAATTTCTTGGATTTATTCTATATAATGTACCAACAAATGGAAAAGTATCGAATCCGGAATCTGTCCACTTTCGGATTGAATACGTTTCAATTCTGTGTAATATTTAGTAGGATAATAAATTCTTATGATCGAAAATAATATAAAATAATATATAATTCTGTGGAATATTTTCACGTCCAATATTAGAGAACGAAGAATTGAATTCGGATTCATTCCTTTTTTGCATTAAATTCATTATTACTTCAGAAAAATTCGTTCAGAAACATTGGATCGAATTACAGCGCTCGAAATGTAATATTGACCCGAATTTTCGTTCCTTTGTCGAAATTTAATCGGACGTATTAGATTGAATTGTGACAACGCGTCAGAATTTTGATGGCGTATTAAAAATAAATAACGTTGTTTTGTGTAATTCGACCGAACGTATTGGATCGAACTGAAAAGCGTCGAAATTTTAGGCAAAGTATTGAAAAGAATTGTTATTGCTCACATGATATACTGCCAAAGAATCGAATTGCATCGCGTCACAATGTTGATGACGTATTGAAAAATATAATTCGACCGGACCTATTGGATCAAATTGAATGGCGTCAATATTTTTACCAAGGATTGAATGGATTGTTACTGATTTCGCGAAATTTAATCCGACGTATATGATCGATTTGAAACGCTTCGAGATTTTAACAAAGTATTGAAAAGAATTGTTTCTGCTTTTTATAAATTCGTTCGGCCGTATTGCGTCGAATTAATGATTATAGTTAAATGAGTCAATTTAATTTTCGAATTGATTAGGATTAAATGGACGTATTTTCAATTCTCAAATGCCGTATTGTATCGTATTAACGGAATTGAAACGAATTATATAGAAAATTGCTTGCAATTCGAAAATCGACAGATTCCGAATCGAACATTTTTTTTGCAATAATTTCTCGTTTGTTGGGGTGATCTTTTGTTATAGTTATAGTATATAAAGAAAATTAATAAAATAAGCGCCTACAATTTAAACAAAGAGGTCATGTCGATAGATAACATATATGTTTGCACTGTACACATCGGTTGTACAAAACCTGAACATTTGTGATTGATGTCGTATGAATCACATACATGGTTGTGTAGAATTAGTGTAGATACTAAATTGGTTTTGCACCTAGTAGAATTCTCAGTACTCATCAGTCATTATGGTCTGTAACGTGTGGGCGTATACAAGTGAGCGAATAAGAATGTTTATAACGGGTGTAAAATTATACTGACCTTTTTTTGTAAAAAGCGTCATTTTACGGTTCAATATCTATAGGTGTCTTGTTTTGTGGCATTACGTCGCCTCGGTGCACCGCATTTCGGGTCTCCTTGTCCAGGTAAACCACACCCTGGATTTCCTTGTCTACCGCAGTTATTTATGGGCCTCCGAAAATCAGAGGGTCTAACAAGCAAAAACTTATGGAGGGTTGCCTGGACTTAGTTTATCGCATATATCTATTCAAATGTAACGCTTAATATGCTTATACATATAAGGGTGCTAATTATCTGTTTGTAATTGTTAGGTAATATATCTTTATTAAATCGTATCGTCGCTTCAATGAATTAGATCGCACTACTGGCTTTGCATTAAAATGGTCTAATCTGATAATTACATTTAGGTACATGATAATTAAACGAGGGACTTGTTAATTATAACATTTTTTGAGAATTTTAATAACTAGTACTTACAGTAATCAGTTAGTTTCATTAATTAGTAGTACTGCATTTGATCTCGAGTCTTTTCGCTTTTATCGTGGATTGGTAGTGCTAATTCTCAATTATTCAATTATTCTTTTTAGACCCCCTTAATTCAGTATTAGTCTGGTACTTTTCTTAGTTCATAAAGTTCTTTCACTCTTCCAATTTGTCAGAGTGCTGACACTTGTTTTCCATTTTCATCAACGATTGTTCATTACAATTGCTTAATGTAATTTGAACCACTTTATTTGTTTTCGGTTAAGGACATGTTTGGCTATATGTGCACATACACATTTAAGATGATTAAGTTATTGATAAGGGACTTTCATCATTCATTCGATTTCATCACGATGTCATCATAATATGCCAAACACTTATAGACCAATTGATGATTCGATATATCTCACGATAGATGCAATGATAGATGTCACCAACAAAAAAACGTTGAATACGCAGACTCCCTGCGATATGTAATTATTGATTTTATCTAATTAAATAATCAGAACAAGTGGTGCAGAACTGTGACACCCTACTTCCATTGAACATCCAAATCATCCCTTTCCTGAATACAACGGAAATATAAATAAAGAACATCAATAAAACGTCGTATTGTCTGCTGTCATCCTCTTTACTTTCGTTAACATATTTTTCCTATTAAGAAGCATTTCGGTGCAAAGCGTACGTCATACATGACCGCGTATACAGCCATTAAACAAAAAAAAAAAAAAATGAAAAGCATAAAAAAAATAAATAAAACGAAAAACTGTCTTCTCCTGGGGTGAGGGTTCACACTCTTGTTGTGTCTTTATTGGAATAAGGGGCATGCACGTGTTGGCCCGAAACTAATACACTCGAGGACCCGACGTATCTTTTATGAGATGGCGCTATAAAACACAGGGGTCACAAGGGGAAAAAAAGGGAATTTCGAGAAAGTCGTGGCGCGTGCGCGATTCTGAACGGGGTCGAGAGGGGTACCGGAAGTTGTTTCCGTCATGCGGCAAGTCTTGCGCTCTTCCGGCTAGAATCGACTCGGACGAAGGAATCGGGTGAACCTATTCGAAGGGAAGTACACGAAGGGGCTATTGCTGTACAGTGGCTCGAAAGTAGGATTATCAATTTGCGTTGATTACCTCAGTTTAATCCACTCAGAGCAGCTGCTCACCTGCCGCAGGCGGCAGTCGAAGCCGCACAGACGCTGGCTAGATAGTCCTACGCCTGCCCAGTACAGAGAATTTCATTCGATTACTTTTATTAATTAATCGCGAAACGGCGGTTCGGCAGAACGGACGAATTAAATTATTCCCCTTATTCTCGCATTTCAAAGTGCCGTTCGCATTTTTTTACCGGAAACCTTTAAAAGGGACATTGCACTGTAACATGGGGTGAAAGTGAAACGAAGTATTTCTACTCTGCAGTCGGATACTTTAAGTATATTTCACCGATTGTTAGGTATTTCATGCGCCAGTGACACTAATTATGCGCGATTTTGCGAATATAACGAAATTTGCGATGGGACATTTTGAATAGGACAATCTTCCTAGATCATCTTAGAAAAATGTTGTCCTTTATATGTAACCATAAAAATCTTAGGTATCCCTTAGCGAACTAAAATTGTATTTCCATTTTGGATTTTGCAGTTGCAATATATTCGCAAAGCAGACGAATACTATTTTTTGAAAATCCTTCAAAAATTGTTTGCATCATTATAATACTTTATAAAAAGTTTCAAGTAATATTATAGGTCATAATATGTGGCACTTAGAGCTAATTTAGGTATGTTTGCCATCGTTGATGTAACTGATGGCCTCTCATGGTTGTGTACATGAATAGCGCGTAAGGGCCAACCGAAAACGTTCCGCCATAATGAAATCAGTAATTGGATCAAATTTTGGTACAGGACTTTGATGTACCAATATTTTCAATATTATGTATGAAATTAAAGGAATTTGAACATCATGTATGTTTTGAATGCCAATATATGCATACATACATACACGTACAATATAAACAACGCAATGTGAATTTTATCATATTACTAAATAGTCGTATATTGTCATTTTAATCAATAACAATATACGTGTAAATTCTATGAATTCAACTCGTTTCGTTCAAACGATCTATACTTTCTAATTTCAGTCCTTATAAATAGCATTGTCATGGTTGAGGTCGAAAAACTATTCAATTTACACTTTGTGCAATTTATGTTTCACAATTACAGCGCATAACTTAGGCGTTTTAAGTGTCTCTTAGAACAAGTATTCGCAATGTAACTTTAATTCTTAAATATTGTCTGTCGTTGAATCTGATAAGCTGATAACAATAATTGATCATTTAAATTTTAAACACGTTTACGGTATATTTCATGATACATGAAGAAATATTACGTTTACGTATATTTCTATATCTGATTCGTTCTATATATAAAGAGTGAATTGTCACTTTAGAAAGGGTGAAAAATTCATTACTTCGAAAGAGTATCTCGATTTTCATTCCAAGAAAGTAAAAGCCTGGTAGAAATTCTGTCCAGTTTTATTGGATACAGTCCATTTTCTGGCTACGTTAAGTGGTTTAAAACTGTGTACAGCAAAAATGCCCACAAACTAGACAATAACTAGACACAAATGAGCAAGAAGATTCGAAGATTATTTACATTTGGAAATAATAGAGTTTTCAATATTCCATCGGCCATATTATAACCGCCATTTTGAAATTTGAAAATCCGTCATTTAATTTTTCAAAAATTTTAAACAAAAATTTAAAACAAAATTTAAAACAAAACGAGATAAATTAAAGATTTTGAAACTTTTATTGACGATAATCGGGAGAAAACTCATTATTTTCCCTTTTCTATGACCGCCATATTGAATCCGCCATTATTCAGATCTTAAAATGTACTAGAAAACGATTGGGAACATACAACCAATGGAAATTTTACACTTATTAGGACAATATTGCATCAGAATTACACAGAATAATGTGTTTTTTTTTCATTTTCATAATTTTCCGCCATCTTTAAAAGGGTGAACTAAATGGAATGGAGATAAAACAAAAACTATTAATGGATTAAATAGTTATGTTTGATTTAATTAAATTTTGAAACTAATTAAATCAAAACATTCAATTTTGATTAAATTCCTCTAAAATTTCAACACAGACTTCAAAATTTTAATAAACTGCTTATAAATAATTTAGATTTACTACAATATAATATTAATATTTGTAATATAAATTTATTTAATATATTAATTAAATTATTATGCACGAAATAAAGTCCCATATCGCAAATGTGACTCGCGCAAGTTCCTATATCAGGCTTATTCACACGTAATGTACCGAAGTTGTTTCTCTAAACGCTGCATGTAAAAGATTTTTTTAGTGATATTCCCATGCTAAGCGAAATGCTAAGCGAATTGTACAAATCGACGACATTTAATATATGCCCATACACTACGGAAACAAAGTTATAACCCATTTTCCACTTTGAACGCAAACTATATTTTAAAACGGGTTAGATATTTAGTTAAAACGGGTAGAATTCCACATGTTTCGCAACGAGTATTCAAACCAACGTTTCATTTAATTTTTTAACTTTCCATACAGAGCTTTTGATGTTTCGATTTTTTTTTTTATATATTTTACTATTCTTGTTGATAATTTAATTTTCTTATTATCTTTCGCAATTTATATTTTTTTATCATTCTTATTGATTAATTTTTAATTGATCGCTTTACTAAAGTAAATATGTTTATATGTGTTTTACTTTTTATGAAATTTTGATGAAAATAAATGTTTCTATTACTCGCGTTTTGGTTTTTCTAAGCAATTATAAAATCTCTGTTATATTTTCCGAAATATATCAAATTTCAAATATTTTATTTCATTTCTCTATTAATTTAGTTTCTGCTTTGTTTATAGTGGTCCGCCATCTAATTCTAAAATAAAAATGCGCTGCACGTGACGATGGTAGATGGCGCTGACGGCGCTAAAGGGATATAACCAAAGAATAGCCTATAAAAATAGTAGCGGTGAAAAATTTAACAATGCAAGATTGCAATAGGTCTTTTGTTTTCCATAGGTGATCGCATCGCTATCGAAAATGGAACGCCACCTGACGACGTCGCCGTGTACTTAGCTACTTCATATTTATTATTTTTGTTTTGTGCATCAGGAATGTAAATATCATCTACTCAAAATTGACCGATGACCCATTCACATACGATAATGAGAAAGAGAACTTCAATCATCCATCGTGATGGATTTAATCAGCCCAAAATTTTTCAAGAATTTTCGAAAAAGTCTGTAAAATGGACACCTGGACAACACCTGAATGCCCAAAGTAGGCTTCCTAGATTTTTGTTTTATTGACATTTTGAAACAAATTTATGATTTGATGCTTAATCAGGTCAGTGGATGCAGCTAAAGTAAATAGTTAGTTACTTTGACGACAAATGCATACTTGTCTCACCAATTCGGTCTTAAAGTACTGCAACAAAATACTGCCAAATTCTCCAGAAACGTATCGCTTTACTTCGAGGAAAAGGAAATATCTAAAAATCCACTTAGTACCGAACGAACACAACATTTCGAAGGAATTCGTTTTCCAAAGTATTTTGTCGGTGAAACGTTTTTGCGCCAGTCCATGAAATCCACTCGGCACACTTCCGGAAGTAAGCGGGAAAACAGGGAAGATCGATGCAAATCAACTTACGCTATTCTAACATCCTGGCCGAGATCTTGAAAGCTCGCTGGTCGTCGATTAGCCTAGTGTTGGTCATCAGGCAGAAAGTAACCTATCGCATTCGGTGCGGTGAACAACGCTTTGCACTTACTCCCGGTTTCGATTAAACTCGTTCTGTAGGGTGCGACGCCTTTGCAGGAGAATCGGGCACACATGGGGAAAGGTCCGAAAGGCACTACTATTATATAGTGTAACGCAAAAAGGCGAACCGTCGAGTATCTGGGTATGGGCTATTGAATTCGTTTTTTCCTTGCGTTTAGTTAAGTGACAATTTTACTCGACGAAGTAAATTGTGATGTAATAAAGGAGAATTTTTTTTATGACATTTTCTTACTTTGCTTGTGTGAACATATTCAGGGGTTTTCCCTCGTGTGAAATATGTTTGGTCTACCTGAAACATTGTCATATAAATGACTTACGCACATTTCCAACTTATCAGGACCTGAGTTTAAAAATTAAGTTTTCGAGTATGATGAAATATTTCCTTTCAAAACCTAAGTTTTAGGAGTAGAGTACTTAACCCATTCCTAAAATATCCTGAGCAGATATCCATATCAATTGTCTAACCGATGTTTATGACTTCAGGTCTTAACAATAATCTATATTGTTTCTATCAAATATTTTTATAAATTCTAACAATCTGTGGCATAGTAAAACCATTTGGAATCATGGGATTTCCTGATCAAGGACTGAGTCGCATTTATGATTACACTGTGAACAACGTGCCTCGTGCAAATGAATTTCACACTACTTGACGAAAACCTGATCAAAAGCTTTTTTATTTTTGTTGATTATGATCCTACCGATCATGAAGATGAAATGAAAGATAGTCATGAGAAGAACATTTGCTTACATCTTATTTATTGCATTTCCAATTTGTGGATTGAGCATCCACAAAATTAAAAACAATGTAAGAAAGTGATAATATCGACTGACCAATAGTTAGCCTATTAGCAACGAAACATTTGTCTGCAGTTAGCTAGGTCCATCAAGAACCTGTTTGTGTCTACTTTTTTAGCTAATTTTAATTTTTAACTTTATGCTAATGATTCCGACCTGAATACATTTTTTTGGTACAAAATTTGACCAGGCTGTCTTCTGGTTTCTGGAAATACTTAACAAACTGGTAATAATTAATATGATGACGCGGATAAGAGAATTAATTAAAATTCTATAATAATCAAGATTAAGTGACTTCAAAAGCTGCTACCTGACAGGTTTCTTAATTAAAAATGTATCGTTAGAAATTATGACAACCAACAGTCGGATTTTTACGAAGAGCTAATCAGAGGATAAAAACTCGATTTTCCTGTATTTCAGGTTTGATGAGAGAGTGCAAGCGACACCTGATTAAACGTGATCCAATAAGCACTTGAATTTCGAGAAGTTGGATTTAAGGCAAAGCTTGTTGGAGTCTGATAAGATTTTGGACACGGACGTTTAATAAGAAATGCTTATTTTATACATATTCTGACGATTTTTCTAAACTATATACGCAAAATGTTCAAGTATTGTCTTATTATTCATTTAATAGTTTATTCATTAATTATATTATTTTATTACATATTATTATATGTAATATTATATGATTAAATAACAGCACGGCATGCGGCTTACAGTCAGATGCCCAGTTAATCTAGTAGAAACTTAAGTTCAATTTAAGTATATAGTAGCATTGTAAGATCAAGATTTAAAATCAAGTTAAAGATTTTTCACTTGACCGAAATGCTAAATTGAAAAGAAGTTGAAAATGTAGCCAAACCAAGTAAATAGCATTTCATTCATTGGGTGATAAATTATCAGAGCAGTTAGTTATATATAAGTTTAAGTGGACATCAAAGCAGCTGGTAATCAGGGTCTATATAAGTAGAAGTTAAATTTCAACTCGAGAACTTACTTTCAAAGCAGTGTTTAGTGGTTCTGAATTTGGCGTAAGACCGCAGTGTTAGAACAGATTAGCAATTGAAAAGAAGTTGGAAACATATGATGATTGCATTTTATAATTTACCAAAACGTAAAGATTTTATTATCATTTTAATCTTTATAAAAACTGTGGTGTTTTAGAATTTGTAAGAGAGCGATCAAACATTTGTTGAATTGTATCCCAATTAGCCTTGGACATTCATAATTTAATTATTCTAATTTTGGTCCATTTATGTCTTCCTATTTATGTTTTCATCCATTTCACACCAACTGCAACGGATACCCTGGACATAACTGGGCATACGTTCAGTCCACTTATGCTATTTGGGATTTGATACGTTGATAGTAGGTAATACTTTTTGAAGTTGTCTGTTGTGTCACATTGATCAGTCTTTCACGAACTGAATTGTCCCTCCCCAGCTGGGGATCTATCTATACCCCAGGAGGGGAGTAATGTAGATCATAATAATGAACAACCATGATGCTGATGATGGTGATGACGACAATGATGATGACGCAAAGGTTGTGAAGTAGGATTTTAAAATTCAGTGTATCAGGTCCGTTGGTTCGGTTCTTTGTTGACATTAACAAAAGTTATTAAAGCTTGATAATATGATAGTGTGATAAAATAGTTTCATTTCCGAATCCTTCGAGACAACTTTCTCTGGTCTGAAGTGCCTCAAAAACAAATCGTATCAAGCTTGCAATTACCAAGTTTCCGCCAATAATTCCAAGTCCCCATAAATACCGCAATTCCGCCGCCAATTACCGAAAGCCAGGAAACGCGATGGTAAGAAAGTTCAGTAATCGCGACCCATGCCTCGGGTCTGGTCTGGCACGGCGAAAAGTAGTAGCGGGCGTTAACAATTAAAAAGCATGCAAAGCGGATAGTTTCCAGCGATATTAAGTTTTCCCCGATGTGTATAAATTAACAACGCTCGGCGCGCCACCGGAGGCACTGTCGAGGGACAGCTAATTTCAAGAAATTAGGTGTTTTTGTACCGTGCACGCCATAAGCATCGCCGACACGGAAGGACTCGCGCCGAGGAAGGTCTCGGGTATTTGCTTCTAAATAACAGTTGAGGAATGTTAAATGTTTTCAATTTACATATAAAGCACTCGGCCTCGATGTAGTCATCCCATCTTTTCCAGAGGCGGCCTAGAAGGCGAGCTTCCGTAATGCAAGAGGAGACAGAGAGAGGCGGGCGTCATCACGGCAACTCCCATACTTGCCAGCAAGAATGAAAAAGACCGAAGAGACAAGAAAAGCTATATATGCACCTATATGCTTGTGTAAACGTGCACTTCTGGCTCAAGGAGAGCGGCAAGTGCGAGAGAAGACAAGGGAATTGGAGAGAAACGAAAGAATGAACGTGCATGAAAGTCGACCCGGGCATTGGGGGAGGAGGCTGGGGGGGGGGGGGGGGGGGCGGGGTTAATCCGGGTTTTGGCGGGGCCCCGCGGGCGGGGAGGGGGCGGGGCGCGCGGGGCGGTGTTACAAAAACTCCCGGGGGAACCACCAAACTACCTCATTTATTCTCGTAGATGATACTTCTCGGATTCTCCTTTATTCGAATATAAAATCTCCACGCGTAATTTCGAGGCATTCGTCAGGTCGAACGATATGATCGTTCGGACACGAGAATCATAAACCTCCGACGCTTAATACAATGAGGTATTTCTTGATTAAAAAAGTCCGGGCGTTTCGAAGGCATTTATCATCCGGATGTGTACGGTCGCGTATGGTTTGAAAAACATGCCAGTTGGTATCTCCAGCGTTTCGAGTATTCGCTGATTAATAAACGCGGAGGCAGAGAAGTAAACGTTGATCGTTACTGACGTCCACGAACGAATAAGAGTTCATTATCGGTTTTTGCCGTTAATATTTAGGGCAGCTTCATTCCGCGCGAGATTTATGATACGTCGTTATGATACGCATTATTAGCCGTATGATTGAGGTTTCTCCTCGAGGATTTATTTTTTTTTTACACAGATTTCTCGCGTTACCACTCTGACAACAAAAATTATTTGTCCTTTCATCTTCATTTGACTTTGGTAATTCCTGGCCTTTCACTTAGTTTCTGCAGTTGAGCCTAGGTCTCCAACAAAGGAAATCCATCTGGTTTCGTTAGAGTAAGAAGTGCAGTTCTTACCAGTTTACCACCCTTCTCTTTATTGTCCTTTTCTGATTCGTGTGGGATTGGCTATCTTCGCGTAGTCCTACTAAAAGTTTTTGAATTATTCAAAGGTTGAGCACTATGGATTGAGATGAACCGTATATTCAATCAGTTGCAATTTCTTTCAGTTCCTTTTTGCTAGATCCCCGCATCCTTCTATTACATTATTGGAAATGGTCTTGGGTCGCAAAATATAATAAGATGTGTTCCAGATTCTGGACAATCAAATCCTAGTAGAAAATAAGAGCAGTTCCTTGACAGCTTTTCTCACTCCATATACATATATCATTAAGGCCAGAAAAAGTGACAGTAAACTGGTTTCATTTTTTACTAAGGAAGACGTTATTGAAACACATAACATCATCAGCAAAATTGATCATCAGACGAATTTACTTGATGACATTCATGTATCTTTGACATTAGTTTTCCGATATTTCCGATAATACTTGTTTATTATAATATTAACGAACTGTCGCTAATTCGAGTGATGGATGTTATCATTATCGTTGTTTATTGAAATATCTCACATATTTAGAAACATTAATAATCAATTAACGGATATTCAACAAACTTTTACCTATGTATATTTGGTATATTTGATTAAATTATTTTTTATTAAGATTTGTCTAGTGTCAATTAGCATATGGCAATTATTAAACAATAAATGATATGATACTGAAGATATTTAGTATCATATCATTATGGTAGTGTAATTAAACCATTTGTTAGAAAAAAAAAGTTGCAAATCGGTACTCAGTTCCTACCGGAAACGAGAAAATCTTACGGCGAAGAAAGTTTTAGCAGTTATTGTTCGAGCTTTCAAACTTTAAGTGGTTAACTCAGGTTTGCTACGCCAATTGCATCCGAGCTGCTGTATCCGTTAAAGTGGCAGCTTATGGCAGCTAAAGTTCACATCACGGCCTTACAATATTATTAAAACACATTAAAACATAATACAATAATTGCTGTATAAATTCCAAGGAAATTTGAAAGTATCAATGTGAAATTGTTAAGCATATATACAGTATAATGAAAATTCGTGGCTTAAAAATTTGCAACGTTCCATTGAAATGTTTCCTAAACAATGTATTTTCTTGTGTAATACTTAAAATTTGTTTTTCTTCATCAACCCTAATAGAGACACTTTTCACTCCGAGATATATAAAGAGGAAGAATGAAATAAAACTATCTAATTTTTGATTTATTAATTATTTATTCATTATGTGGCCCGCGAGTTTATGACTATTTTCGATTCTAATCGAAATCTAATCGAGAATCGAGGGCCTGACCGTAAAGGTAGTCTGGATCCCCTCTCGTTGCGTCTGCAGATGACTTCACCCCATTTGTACGCACAGTCATGTGTGTGATGGCATAGGAAATATTCAGAAAACCTGTGCCAAGTACAGCTGTCCCGGTGTCATTTCAATGTCAATAAAATGTACTTATTACGTATACATATTAATTAGTAGAAACATTGAAATGAATACTCTCCCTTTTTTCGTTTTGTCGATCGTGGATAGTATAAGAAAATAATAACACAGGTGTGTCGTGTAAAATTAAAAAAATATTGTATGTGTAATACCAGGCAAATTTTAGGAACGGTATTCTTCCCTGCACCAATATTGTTTTCATTACTTTTTATGAGTACCTAAAAAATCCAATAAATACCTATAATTTTCATCTCCCAAAGCGAAATTCCTTTTTAAACGTTGCAATTATTCAGGAACGAGATGAAAAACTAAGCACATATTCTCTGACAGCTTGGATTTATACAGTTCGCGGTTAATAGAATTTTAAAAGACATTTTGATAGAATTAAAAATCCATTTAAAGTCAGCTCCTGCGCTTACCAATATCGTCTTACAATTAGTTCTGCGGACAAAGAGTGGGAGCAAGCTCGTATCTTATAAAACCCGCGTTCTTAAGCCGGGATTGTCGGATTCGATCGATCGCTCGCTGTGAAATTAATTTATGACACGAAAGAGGATTTAATGAAAGAAGATGAAAATTGAAGATTCATTGTTGTACGGAATGCACGTTGCGTCCGACAGGATGTGGGCTAGGGGGGGGGGGGGGGGGGCGAACCGGTGATTGGCAGGGCGTGGGGCGTGCGCCCCGCGGGGGGCGAGGGGGACAGATATTTAAATTCTGGAGATCGTCAGTCGGCACCCTGAAAATCAATGCCACAAAGAAAGCCCTCGATACACGCGGCGCATATATTTAAAGCTTCGTCAAACGGCTGAGCATTGATAAAACCGCCGGTGCTGACAAATCCGAAAAAGCGACGTTGATAAATATTTATTGCCGTCGCTTTTGGGAGACGAAATCTAAAATAACCTGAAGCAACTGTTTTTGCGTGTAAAATTTCATAACGAATGAAATTTGGGGATATTTTTGGTATGGACAAAAGAATATTATTTGTGGACTACATCTGTAAACATTCTGCACGTAAGGTGTCAACGATTATTGGGAAGAGGACCAATTAGTCTGGTTCTACATCGGTCCTTATGTTATGTTGGAGAAGTACCGGTTGTTTCCAGTCTGTTTTTGATAATTCCAATTGTTGGACTATGTCTTATAGTAATCAGTAAGTCATAACGTAGATAAAATCAATGTTTAGATCCTAACTTATATGAAGATAGTCAGATCTTCCATTAATTGGTTACGTCAAGTTCTTTTTAAAAATATATCCGTTCAGATCTATTTGTATCTCATCCTCCTGCGATTAAAATATCAGCAATATTTTTTTCTTCAATGACAATTTCATATTGGACTTGTTGAAAGTCTATACCGGTCTTAAATATATGTTAAATACTTCAAAGAAAGTTATGTTTAAATGTCTGAATCTAATCACATAAAATTATCAATATTGTTTACTTCTGCGCATTCTACTTACGTAAATTAAACTGTAATGCTTTCTATATAAAAAAAAAAAATAAATAAATCTGAAAATTCAAAACTCTCTTATCTAATAAGCCTGGTAAATGTAATCGATAGAGCCTTAAAAGCTGCGCTCATAACATCATTGACTGCGCCTTGAGGTGCAGGTGTGAAGGGTTAATTTTAGGATCGCTATTTTATGCAGAGCTTAAGCTCCGATGGGGAAATGGTGGGTGGAGATACGGACCTACTCTAAGAGAATGACAAGGAGGATGACGACAACGAAGTTAGGGAAACCGAGAAAGAAGACACTGCCAAGGAAGAAGGAGTGGTTAAGCTTGCCGGGAAATTGCTCGACACGCTGGATAATCCATACGACGTTGCTTGCTTTGTCGCTCGCAGAGAAGCATCTTCCTCGTAGATTGACGGAGAAATAGCACCAGCGAACAAGAAGGGAGGCAACATGTGGTTTGTTATAGAGTTACGTGTTTTAACCATCTACGTTTACACAATCCTCTTTCGTGTTATTTCGCTCGCACTTTTTGAAATCAACGTCGAAAACAAAAATTTCATGATGATGATCATTTTGTAGTCTGATGGTCAACTGATGTTGGGAATCTCATTTGATGCTTTCAGTAGTGATAATTGTACTGTAAAATCGAACAATTGAAGGTTTTTCTGTTAATTCAAAGATCCAAGTTCTTATCAATCATCAAATCATCTGAAATTATTTACTGGTGGACATTTAAATTATAATAGGCATACAATATAGGTAACCTAATATGGACCTGGCTGAAGATATGTTCTTCCACTGTTCATCTCATTATATCCTTACTACAATTTCTTTCATGGATGACATTTTGATCAAACTGAACTGATTATCGAGTCACTATTATTACATTAAATAAAGTTTGAAACGATCGGCATTATGGCAACAAATGCGGTAACAAATGATAGTTATTCATGCAGTCCTATAAAGCGCTGCAAATGTGGTATTGTGGAACGGGTAATAATGTCTTTGATCGTCAGCATGTCACACAACAATTTCTGGGAGCATAAGCACTTTCGTAAGATGTCTCATTATCTGCAACAATGAATTGAACCATAGTTCAGTAACGGCGCGAGAACAACGCTATTTCCTGTTGGGATAACTGGATTAAAGCAAACCGATCGTGATCCCAGTCCATTACCAACTCAAATATGGACTTCAAAGTTCTCGCCTCCTTAGGAACATGACGTATTATCCGATTTGGGAATTCCCGCAAGGATAAGCGCTGTAACGAATTATTGACATAGATCGCAAAAGCATTGGGACTTCAAGGTATAGGTTGATGAGATATATGCTTTTAATAAATTTCAAAATAAATAGGATGAATACTTTCAAAGGCGGTTTTTATTGTCATTTGCAATTTCTACAATCTGTCATCATTCTTGGATAAAAGGTTGTAAAGCGAACCTGAAAATTGAGTCAAATCAGACTTCAGTAAATCGCCGACTCGCAGAATACCTCGTGGATTTACATATGAGAACAATAGGAGAAAAATCTGAAACTTTCCTAATGTGCACCTAGGTCGTTAGATATATATAACTAGTGATGCGCACACTGTTTGTTCGAACTTTCCAACAGTGACCTGGTGGTAGACAACGAGCTTCGGATAGGAAATGAGGCGGACAATTTGCATGGCGCCTCGCCTTGATGACTACACGCTTCTGACCGTGACGCTTTTGACAAATAAGCCCTTGGGAAACTCGCTTGCCGAAAGTACAACATGCGTGCAAGTGCAACTTAAACTAGTCTGCCGCTAGTTTGATTGCATAGTAAAAATAACCACTGTAGAAATCAAATTATTTCCTATTTCTACTAAAGTCAAAGTAAAATTAACAAAATGCATAAAATGCTCCTATGGTTGAAGCTTTTGAAAAACCTAAGATTCCAAATTGAAATCAGATATCCTCTACATTTAAGCGAGACAATCACGTCAATTTCGCAACAATACATGGTCTGAGGTATACTTTCATTACTGGGCTGTTTAGCATCGCACCTCCTTTCGTCGTGCAGCATGATGGCGAATTCGGCATGTCTTGGGCTTACTGCCAAGTGGGTGTTTCTCCGTTCTGAATGTAAGCATAATTTGTCTTTTAGTAGCTTTTGCGACTCGCCCGGAGAAAGAGCTTGCGTCATGTGGTTGTCGACTCGTATATATGTAGATATGTACATATCTAAAATTATAATTGGTCTTCTGCGCTCATCACTTCGTTTGCTCGCCGTAGACAATAACAATAACAATAATAATAACAATAGGTAACGATAATAACAATGTGCTTTCGCGAACCCTGACACGTTATACCGCTGACGCGGAATGATGGAAGCGGCTTCCGCGCAGCACGCATATAAAGTAGGATTATCTGCCGCGGCGCAGCTAGTTCGCCACTACTTCACCCAGTACCTGTGTCTTCGCCCAGACAGCTTCGGCTTCCCTCTGGTATTGCCGCAAATCCGTCAACGGCAAAATAAAAGCATCGCCTAAACCCGCCTCTGACATCAATGCAGATGTTGACGCAGCACTGTTCTTCTTCTTCTTCTCTCCTTTCGACGTCAAAATCAATTGAGCCTATTCTTCACTTTCCCAAATTATCGCTGGTACTTTCGTAAATTGTCTTCAGTATATTCCTAAATTGTGGTGATTTAGAAAGATCTTTGTTAAAAGATGAAAATAGATTAATGTTCAATGTTAGGTCAATAACATTTACTAAAACTGGGTGTACTTCCGATTAGGTCCCACCTCCGATTTCAACGGCACTAGCGTATATTTATGTATTTTGATGCGCTGATTACGAATATGACCATGAAAATT
>JAPYZR010001466.1:0-21287 GCA_030522945.1 Trichopria nigra
CAATCTTGCGAGCGAAGCGAGCCGGGGGTCCAGGGGGCGGAGCCCCTTGGTGGGGTTGGCGGCCGGAGGCCGCAGGGGCGAAGCCCCTAGTTTAATTTTTTTAAATTATATATATTTAGCTTTTAATTTCAATATAATTGAAGTTAATTTCATATACATAATTTCAACTTTTTATCCAAGCCTGGAAGATTTATTTTCCTCGAATCTTTAACTGATGGAAGAATTTTTTTTTTTTCAACTTTTAATTTACTTTTTACGACAAGTTCATTAAAAGTTAAAAAATCGAAGTAAATTAAGAACGTTGTAAGTTGCATATAAACAAATTTAAAATGGTCATTGAAACGTTTCTGAAACATTTGGTGACGGTTGGGAAGTTATATATAAATAAATTTAAAATGATGATTGTATTGGCTATAGTATGTCAACACATAATAAAGATCTAAATTGATTTACTTATTTTTTGTGTCGACGCACTATACGGTTAATGATCATTCTAAATTTGCAAAAACGTTTCATGTCTGCGATGTTTGTAAACCGTTTCTAAAACGTTTCAAAAACGTGACAGACATTTGGTGCCGGTTGGGTTACATAGTTGTAGTTGGTCAATAAATGTTTACTTTTATTGCACCTTAATTTGTCAGGTCAGAAAATTCCTCTGGTATTCTGTAACATTTTGAATCGACAAAATTTATTGTACAATCAAAATTGTATCTCGCTACACATTGTCGATGCACGTGTATCGATGTAACGTTTCAATTTTTGTCTCATAAACGTTTCTTTAACATTTCTGAAGCTTTGAATAACTTATGTCAGAAACGTTATAATGAAATATTACATTTGAAAAGTTCATGTACGGATACAGTGCGTAACTGCACCGAAATCTCTCTGGGACTTTCTATACCTTATATTGTAGTTAAAACGTTCCGTTATGTGCCTGAAGTTCGGATCGTTCAAGTTGAACGAAAATTTGTGTACAACAAAAGTTTTCGTTCGTTTTTTTTTAAATCTCGTAATAATAATTTAATGTAATCACATATTCGCGATATGCACTACATTGTACGATCGAAAATTCGAAATTCATCGTAATTAAAAAAAAAAAAAATCATTTGTTTTTTCAAATTTTCGTTCAACTTGAACGATCTGAACTTCAGGAGCATGTTCCGTTCCCCATATTATATATATGTGAACGGTCAAATGCCCGACCCATCCCGATATTTTAAAAATTTTTGTGTCATTTATTAAGACTCAGTGAAATGTTCAAACACGATATTTTTCAATATTTTTTCAGAAGTTTCTCGACAAAACTTCTAGAAAAAATGCGTATAGAAACGCTTTTTCAAAAAATTTGAAACAAAATTTCAATGTCTAAAGTTCATTCAAATCAGTAATATATTTTTTCATGAATCACATATAATTCCAAAACGCCAGTCAGCATTTCGATGAAAATTTTACGATTTTTAAAATTTCGTTTTGTCTAAAAAAAAAAAAAAAAAACATTTAGAAACAAAAAAATTTGAAAAGAAATCGTATTTGAAAATATTGAGGAGAGTTATTGGCTATTTGATCGTTCGATTTGATATTTATATATAACTTAATTTACATTACATGAAAAATATTTTACGAATAATTTTCATTTTCGATTTTGACGTATTTCCATTCATTTATTAAAAGACTTATATATATCCTATAATGAGAACTGATAAGATGTTTTTACAAAGCGTGAAAAGAGATTCCGTATGCTTAGAATACGTAAGTGATGGTGTACCAGAATATCGGATTTTCTTCGATCATATAAAATGGCAGTGTATCGCGCGGGAAAAAAAAAAATATGTTTTATGCAAAATTTGTGTGATTCGATTTTTGTATAGCGAATATTCTTGTTAAAGTTCATTATTGTCATTCTTAAAAGATCACATATATATAACATAGCTTATTTCCTATTTTATAACACGCCTTATAAGTATAGTGTCGTCACATTATATATTGTCGTCAATTCCTAACCTAAAAAGTACAATGAAGATCATGAATTGATCATTATCGACATTGTTGCGATTAATACAGAATAATCGCAGAAAGAATTATCTATATTGAAATGTCGTAAGTATAATAAAAAAAGGAGAATTCCAAAATGTTGGAGAAATTTCTCATTCATAAAATAAAAGACAACATTTTGAAAAACGTTTATAATATCTTCGTAAAATACGAACGACTATAAACTGTAGTGTAGATTATATAGTATATAGTAGATTATATTAAATACGTATTTTACTTCTCAACATTCCACATCAGAGCAAATATATCAGAAATAATTAACATAACCTGAAAATAAAAGTTCAATAGGCCGCAGTGGCTTAAATACGTTTTCATCGTTTTAGTCAATTTCAATGCACCAATCGACTTTTGTACACCGTTATTTCAAAATTCTTATACACAATGGCATTTCATCGATTGTTAATTTTCGCACAGAATAATTTTATGCAGTCGAATTCCCTTCATTCGTCGCTACACTGTAAAAAGTAATAAATCAGCGAAGCTTACCGCAGTCATTGTCGGCCAGCTTTTTTTCCCACATTGAATGCATCGCAGTTGCAAATGTTACAATGACGAGAAGATATTTTTATAAATATCCGTCTGTTGTTTTCGCACAAAAGTTCCCGCTCGATTATTTACCAATGTACAGTATGGTTACGGCCATCGAACATATAAATGCTTGTAGAAGTAGGACTGTAAACTATTTACTTCATGGTCTTCTGTTCTTCGGAAGTCCGTCCTCTATATATATATATATATATGCCCAGGTGTTCCACGTTCATCGATATTCGCCGGTATAGTTACAGCTGTACAACGTTAGAAGTTACAATTTTCCTGCGTTTCAATGGAGTGAATTTGCAGACTCTTAAAAGAATCCTAACGTGTCCTGAATATTGCAAATTTCATCTATTGTACACGCATTGTTACACAAATTTGTAGGCATGCAAAACCGGGGGATAAAATTTAATTCCATTTGTTATTACAGTGCTAAGGAACTATAATCTACATTATATAAAAGTTTATCCATAGAACAAATAAAAACGAACGTAAACTCCTGAAAAACATGAATTTTCCCCATGTACATAATCATCCTGTATTAGGGGTCTTGGAAAACAGTGGACCACCTGTTGCACCTTATACACGAGCTCCCTCGAGATGATCGGTCGGGATATGGTTATAGGACCGAAGCGGAAACAAAACCATGGGACTTCGATGAGGAATTCCGTAATACCCATTGCAGGAATCAACGGGGGAGCGGGCACGACAACAATTCGTGAACGGAGGGGATGGAATTCCAAACTTTCCAATGGGCAACCTGCACTTGCGTGTCCTTGGGCCTCGACCAATCGTGTTGCATTTTGGGCAAGAACAATTGGTTCCTAATAGGAAACTCGAGAACCAATAACCTTGGAAAAGGTTGCGGAAAATTGAACAATACCCAATAGAGAAGGGGCATTATAAGCAGGAGCGGGTAAAGGAGCGAGGAGAAAATGGAAAAAGCGATTTGAAGAAATGAAAAATGTGAATCCATCTAGACGTATATAGATCTGTGTGTACTCGCGAACGATCGTTAAAGGAGAAATAAATGCACGGGTATAAACCGTCGTGAGGCGAAGGTTTCGGTGGAAAGAAAGAATGAGCGAGCGGACGGGCGGTGGAGAAGAGATGAAGAAACCGGGGAGAAGAACAACGTGAGAAGGATAATAAGAGGACGGCGAGCTGTGAGAAAGAAGAGGATTATCGCGATAGAAGGCAGGTAGATATATAGGTAGGGGCAGCGCGAGGAGGGGTAGGGCGGGGGAGGGGGATTGTCGGTGTACGTTCGGATGACGTCACATAGGAGGATTCGAACGAGGCAGTGGTGGTAGCGGTGGTCGGGGGCACACGATGCCGGGCTCAGAACTCGCGGTCTCTCGACTCATCAGTCTTGGTCGATCCAGGAGGCGAAAAAGACACGGGGATCGGAGAGCAGCCGAAGAGAAGAGAAAAGAAAAAGAATGGAGCAGCAGTAAGTAAGCAGGGAGGTAGGGAACCGACCGGCTGGCAGAGGGCGAGAGGGGGCGAAAGGTGCGCGAGAGGCAAACGAGAGTGCGCGAGGAGGAGGCGACCCCGGGCGCGCGGAGCGGGGTCAGTTTCGCAGTGAGTGCGGTTGTGATCCCATCTCGTACCGCGCCGCATCAGGTGTACCAAACGCGAAACCTTACCTACTCCGGCCGGATTCTGTTCTCTCCGTCTCTGGCCGAAACTCTGCGGCGATACCAGTGAAAAGTCGCTCGTTTTCAGGATTCGACGACAACGATCGCCTCTGGAATGGTAAGTTTTGTCTAATATTTACACTTTGATTAAGGCCTTAACGGTCATTATTTCATTTAACGCCTTGGTCTCCTCCCTTTTACACATTTTCCGTTTTGTACTACTTCCTCCCTCCCCCCTCCTCTCTTTTCATTCTCCACTTCCCAGGTTTCTTTTCGCTAATTTCGCGCCATTTCTAATTTTCAAACCATCACTGTTAAAAAAAAAAAAAAAAAATTAAAAAAATACCAGGAATCCACGTGCGCTCCGTTCTTCGAGTTTTCGGAACGCACGAAAGGCGCGAATCGCTGTGAACATATCGAGTTCAGGGTCGACCTACAGGTACATATTTTGGGAATTCAATGATTTTTTGCGTCGGCCATTTCCCGGTGTTAATCGAAATCCTCCTATGCCTTTGGTCTTGTTTTCAGACAATTATTGTCGACGATGAACAAAGATTTTTTCGTTTAGCTAATCAATATATCGTCGTGAAATAATTATTTTTTCCTTTTTTATTATTGCTATTTCCGCTCCGTTATTTCAGCCGCAAACTATATGATGATACGCCGACCTTTATTACATATTTTCGTCGCGTTACTTCCACGTAGTGCTTCCGATAAGGAAAAATGATTTGTCGGTTATCTCGAGAAATACCGCAGACGTCGCCATTATAATATACAAAGGGACACACATTATTGCATTACGCTAATTCGAGGCAACAATTCCGGGAACGTGCGACGAGTGAGAGAGGGAGAGAGAAAGAGAGCTACGAATTTTTCCTTATCTTTCATCGCGTAAAAGTCAGTCGTTTACTCGAATTACAATACGGAATCGAGTCGTCCCACCGCATTCGGTGGTCAACTATTAATTTCCCATTCTTTCCTTTCTGGATTCTAATCCCGACGATTTTTCGAAATAAGCGAAATTATTGGTTGGTCCAAGTTGGCCGTGAAATTGATGATTGATGTGCCGACGCGACTTTCAACATTATTTCGAAATAGAGAAAGTTTTAAGGTGCCTTTTCGTGGCAACGGTTTTCGAAGATCGCTTTTTCCTAAAAGTTCAGCTTTAGCTACACGAGCTACACACAATGGAATAAATGATCAACGAATAGTAAAAGAGAGGAGGAAACACCGATCTTAACGGAAATATAACTTTTCAAATTATATACAATACAAAAAAATAATCCATTGTTGGCGAGCCGTTCGGGTCCCGAACGTTCCGTTACGATTACGAACGTTCCGGTATTACCGGCAACTACGGCTTGCGTCGAAGCGAAATTTGAATGAGAATCGGAACAAATACCGGCGAAACGAGCCGCGAATACCATTAACACCAGCAATGCCCCCTTTCTTGCCGCCCTGGATGCGTAATTTGTCGTTTTAAATATTTTATGTATATGTAGCGTTTAAGTTGTGTACATTGGCGGACCAATTCAAACGCATCGTAACGCTACAATGAATATCAATGTTCTATATGGTTTTCAATATTTGCTTAGGAATTTGAAATTCGTCAAGTTTCTACTGAGTACGCTGGATTTACAACATCATCTAAACTTTGTTATCGAATCAACTTTTCTTATCACTCGATCATCGTCCGGAAATTTACTCGTTCTCTCGTGACAAAGATTGCCCATCCATTGGTTCAGATTTATAAGAATAAATGTAATAATAATATGAAGAATTAACTTTATTTGAAAATCGGCCTCGTATCGGCTCACGTTAAGAACGAGTTCTTTCAAATCGAATCACTCGAATGCTTTTCGGAGAAAAGTTGGACTATCGCCTATTGTTCAGCGTTTATAATTCGTGGGCAAACCCCAATCGATGGATCATCGTCGTAAAACGTTGGCCTTCCAGGTAAAACGTGTACGACGTTTTCTTCACGACACTCATTGTGTCCCGTAATTCGCCGGGATGCGCCGCAGTGATGTTTCTTTGTCGCGACGCGTTGAAATGAGAAAGAACGCATCTGCCCCCAGGTATATACACCAGCGCAGAAGAGCGGTTCCACGGAGGGCCACCATGCTGCAGCGGTAACCCCATTTATTCATCTGCACTGCCTTCTTCGGCAGGGCTTATTAGCATCCACTTTGAAATCAGACAAAATACAATACGCTTTAATATTAATAAGAGCGTGAAATATACTTCGCACTTCCGGCAGTGTGTATTGAAATCGATGTACCATTGGCAGAATAAAAATAAAATCAGCATAAAGACCGGGCGTTATAGGTGAGGGATTTTCATCCGCGGAAAACGAGTGGCGAGCTTCCGGCGTCGTCATCGGACGAGAATGTCGAGTTCGGAACATCGCGATTTGTCGCCTGTGCGTGCACGTGTACGTGTGAGAGTGTGATACATTAGAAGGATCGCGCGAGCACACAGCGAGACCGATCGCGACGCGTTTCTAGGACACGAACGCGATCCGCGAATCGCTTTGCGTAGCAACGCTAACGAGATACAGTTTCATATATACATATATGCGTGTATACTATAATGTATATTGGTTTTTTTTTTTGTTTTATTGCAGTGTACAATATATACCGGCCGGCCGGCTCTCCTTTTTCATTGGCGAATTCTGTATCCTCTATAGCGTCATGCGCGCGGCGATGATCTCCCTTTCTCCCACATGCACACGCAAACCCACACACACGCAGGCACGTAAACGGGCCACATTATCTTTTGCTTCGGACGCTTCGGTCATCTCGTTCGGGAGATTCGTAAGGATTCGAGAGATTTCGAGATCGCAGCTTCGATTAACCGCGAGCAACAGGTTACGCGGCGCGCGCATCCGTACCGGTGCTACAGCTCGGCGTGACTTTCGCGTCTACCCGTTTGAAAGATTCCCAATTCTAATTCAGTCTCTTCTTTTTTGGGACCGTTAAAAATTCCAAGTTTGTCGACGCGTCTCCATTGTTCTTAGGCATGTACAGTTTACATCCAATTCGTGATAAACCAAAGGATTTAGAAATTGACAATAGTGTGAACAATGGAAAACGCTAGCGGCGTTTTAAATGGATTGTTAAGTATCGAGTTGGAATTTGCCACTCGCTCTTGCCAAATATTGTGGTTTCATTTGAACTACCTTCTTCTGCGTACAGGTCAACAAGTTGGGCCAAAACATAAAACGTTAATTTGAATGGATCTTTGATTATGCAAGCTTCATGAAATGGAATTAAAAGTGGTGAAATCCCAAAGTCGATATAGGTAAAGCGTGTTAACCATTGAGGATAAACGAGAAATAATAATTGACGACGAAATCGTTCGCGTGAGGTGAGGCAGTGTAGTTTCCGAAGTGTGAGTCGCTGGTTAGGGAGTGAAACCGAGTAGAGAGAGGAGGTGGCCGAGGGAGCCTGAGAAAAGGAAACGGGCATTCATGCTGGCTGCTTACTTTGTTATTAAAATTAACATCCGCGAATTTTCGTAATCACTCGTCGCGGTATAAAAAACTGACGGAGGGAATAAAAGACGCGCTCCGATCATTCGGTCGGTGATTCCGGAAGCCGAGTGCGCAATCTCCTGGTGAAATCTTCTCCGAAGGATTCGCTCGCCGGCCCGTGTGTCGTCGCTCGGATCGGCGCGACTGCGATCCGACGATCCATGGATCCGACCAACCGACCTCAACCAAGTTCATGCCGCAGAACGATCGAATTTTTCACCCGTGCACTCCTTCTCCCCGTGACGAACCAGCCTATATAACCATTTTTTTTCTCCAACCGTTGGTAGCGGTGCCTGTTTTCAACTCGAACGCAACATTTTCCTTTTTTGTTTTAAAACACTCGATAAAATGTACATAAAACCACGGGTTACATTCTGACACGACTATGCTGGGAATAAGAACCAAAGCTTGCCAAATCCCAATTATCCTCGAGTCGCCTCTTGAACTTGACTTTTTCCGTTGAAGCCAACCAGAGAATGGGGATTGGTGATGAAGTGCCACGATTCGATAATGGACTGTGTAGGTTCTCGTTTTACTCGATACGGTGATTCCATCGTGTCGATTAGGTCCGACTACCTGTTGGAAGGTAGATGTGTCGTCGGATCTTGACGCTAAAAAAAAAAAAAGAGAGAGAAAAGATCGAATCCATGAATCACTGGGAACACACGACTTATAATTATCTTTTCTGAATAAGTTGTCATGTATAAGAATAACGCTTATACGATGGAAATTTTTAACGCGAATGATAAACCGATGATTTACGACAGCTTCACCCAAAATTTCTCAGCGAAGCGAGGTAATTCGAAAACATTATATCATTCTCGTCCGCATTATTCCCGGCTGATTAAATGCCCGTTTGCTAGAAACTCGTTTGTTTGAAAAAATTCAAATACCTACCACAATCTTTTCCCCGAAACTAAACTGACTAAATTTGAAAGAAAAATAGATATGTATATATCGAAGTAAACCAGTCGTTAAATTCTTGAATGAATCATCGCGGGAATGTTACTGCGCGTCCGACAATATTTTTCACCGGTTGCAGAAACAGAAAAAAAAAGAAAAAAAAAATAGTCATCGGTAATCGCAACAATTATAAAGATGCACGTAATATTCTAGAAAAAAAGTCATTGGCAGCACTGCCAGCGTCATCAATTACGCGGCAATGTTTCCGATTGAAAGCCGATGATGCCCGTGCAAACATCGAGGCACTTACGAAACGCTTGTAAAAATAACGCGAGAAGACCGTATCTGATAATCGAAACCGTCAACGTGGCGTATCGTCCAAAGACCCTGAGAGAGAGAGAGAGAGAGAGAGAGGAACAACCGTGTCTATGATCGCTCGTGTTCGTTAATTAAATATGCAAATAAAAATGCGACGAGACGACGTGAAACGACCGGTTTAAATAAAAGCACACACGATTTTAAAAAGTATATCCACGAAAGAATGGTTTTCTATACCAGATTTCGAGTCGCTTACTCCGCCACACCACACGTGCTAACTCTAATTCTCCGATATACGTGTACGCTATACTGCAGGTGAAATTTAACGTTTCACTCTTGGGTGGCAAAGTCTTAATGCCGGGGGGACATCGGGTTTAACCGTTTAATCGCCGCTATTTATCGTTTTTTTTTCGCCTCTCCGCCTAGTCGAGTCGGAAATATAAAAAGAAGTGCGATAAATGACCAGTAACCGAGTCGAATTGCTTGATTAAATTCGTGCCGATGTCATTCTGTGAAATATTTACAATAATCGACGTTCAATACGCTTGTTATCTAAATCCATAGTACTTGACGTTTTCATCATCGGAATCTCGCTGTAAAGGTACTGTGCCTAGAAATAATATAAAGTACTCGAGAAGTTACGACCGCGACCGCTAGGCGGATCTGATAATGTGTAAGTAACACCAATCCGAAATCCAAGTTGTTTATTTATTTGGGAGTCGTCATTAAATACATTAAAATTGACTTTATTCAAACACTCGCTCGATTCATATTGATAGAAAGAGCACGAAGTGATCATTTAAAAACCGCTATTTACGATTCGTTTAGAAAAGAAACCTTTTCTTGCATACCTCCTGCAGAGAAGCATTCGAGGAATTCAAGGTTCGCGATGTCGTTAGCGGTTGACGAACTTAGATCTACATTTCCACGTTCATTACCGTAATTGACAATTTTCTTGAAATTACGGAAACGAATTTCGAGGTTCATTAAGTAATTACCTGGCCTTTTACAAAGCGAGCAAAAATTGATGTCATTAAGGGCGCGGCTCGCGTACGGGTCGGCACATGCAAACTTTTCACTAAAAACCGTTACAATGCCGTTTCAAAATTGGACGTTATTATGAAACGACAATGGCACTGCCCATTTCGCTGCGTTTGCATGTTGCTCGGAGCTTTTGCATTTCGTAACTTTCAATGTCACACTTGTATACGGCCGTTAAAAGAAATGTGTTTACCCAATTCCCAAATGTATTTTCACGCACAAATATCGGTTGGTTCGACGTTCGAAAATTTGTTTTGGCACACTATTGTTACCGCGGTTAACCACTCGCTACATTATTGCTTAGAATAATTGTCCAATCGCATCGCGCCGCGGTACAGTCTCGTTCATAATCGACGCGTAATGGAGTATAATCGCTGAAGTGTGGTCCAAAATAGAATACAATACAATAATAATTGACCAATCACGTTACGTCGCGTCGCTCTTAAAAGCTTTTCTCAATTGACTTAATACGGTATGGCGCGGAGTACTGGAACTAAGTGTAGCGTTAGAGCACTGGCGATTTGGTATCGGGGGTGGGGATCGATTATTCAGATTGAATGCCGTATAACACCGTAACGATTAGACATCGTGGGAGGAAAGTAAACTGAAAATCATGACGTCCATTGTTGCCTTTTCATATTTCCATTAGTTGCTTTTGTTTATTATGTGTTTACGCCACGTCATTTTAAGCATTACTACATGATTTTTCTTTTATTGTGCTTCAGGCTGACACTCGGGGACCCAGACTCAATCAGGACCGTTCGTAATTGGAAACGAACCGATGCTTCGACTGAACGACTGAGTGAGGTTTTTCAGTAGCAATACATCTACCGGTGTGATTCGTTCTTTCGCATAATACCATTGGGCTCTAGGCTTTTCACTCGACGTGATAGATGAACGGATAAACATTTTGCAATTGCTGCTGAGCTTAAGAAACGAATTGATGTCGGGGTGACTGCACCATGGACGACAACCGCACTGCATCACTGAATGCAGTAATTGCTCCACACCACACTGCACCGCGATAGGTCAAGTGTAAACGACGCTAACTGCAGTCTGCTATCGCAGGGGATCATTTGGTATTTTTACTGCGATGGAAGCAACGAGTCATTTGTATTTATTGCTTCGTCGGCGAAATTTAAAAATCTCAAGCAAGTCGAGATGAAGAGCGCCTCCTAACGGTATGACGATATGGCATTATCCGTTCTCTCGATGTCGGATGAGGAACTCCGGGCCATTATAATACACGTATACAAGAGGATTTCAGTTTCAGAGCTTCAGGCATGATTCGATTTCTTTGTCTCGAACGTGTGCGAGCCCTCGCGGAATAACGTAACGGCTCGACGCGAGAAACTTGGCCCGCGGGGATCCTATTGACATAATGGCGCTTTGTAATTCGAAGGTAGACCTCTTCTGCTCCTCTTATGAGTGGGGGCCCCCTCTCTACCCACTCGAGCTCGTGTAATTTTTTTTCATCCTTTCATCCCTCCCCCCCCCTCCCCCATGAGCGCCCCTCAAAACGTTCTTAACATCCGATCGGAAAAGGTTTGCAATTCAGGCTGAAGAGCAAATGAAAGAGAAGCAGGCACGATCGTTGGAGGTCGACCGTCTAAAAGAGTAACGACCTTTTGATAATTATTAGGAAATTCCAACGGGTTTAAGAGAATTCTCGGGCTTAGCGGATACTCTGGAGAAAGTGTATCCACGTGTCGAGTCGATACTTCAACTCTCTTGCAATTCCTCGCGATTATTACAAAAGTGTCGACATACTACGTCGTTATTTGCTTCGATTCATATATCCAAGTCTTCTTCGATGAAAATGGCTCTCATTCGAGTTGTGCGGTAAACTTGACCTCGTATAATACGTTTTCGCAGATCGTTTTCGAATCGGTCCAGACGTCCTCGCCATGGCCGGTTCGTCGTTGTCGACCTTCGACCAACGAGAAGTCGTCTCACCTTCTTTCCTTTTTTTTTCTTTTTTTTTCTCTTTTAAGGCGCTGCGACGAATAAGCGCCCGTTATAATCGAGGTTTTCTCACATTATTATTTTTCTGGTTCATGTTCCTTTCTTCGCCCGTTCATTTGTTCCGTCGAGTTTTGCATTCGAAGGCGCGCCTCGGGGAACCATCGTCTACCGCCGTGTATAGCTTTCACGTCCCACGAACAACCGGTCATAGAACTCGTTCGCGCTCCTGCGGATCGGGCTCGTATTTAGACACGAACGCCGTTTTGCGTCAGCCTTACAAAATTGCTCGTATAATCGTCAAGGGACCGGCCGCGTCGACCCAAATCTCCGAATTCGATCTGACGACCGTTTTTTAATGTCGAAACTTGGAAGAAAGAGTCGAGAAAAATATAATGAGGGAGTGAACGACGAATGATCGAAGAGAAAGGAGAAACGAGCGAGAGAGAGAGAGGGATCGAATGTCACGATGTGGTGCGATCGAACGATCACTGTGCTCCATTTAGAGTTTGCTTTTATATATAAGGATCTTTGTTATATGCTATTTTTGTTGTCCGCAGCATTACTAGATTGACGTGGTTTTGTTTTTGTCAAATCGCTGATGAAGCGGATAATCGACTTTTGATTACCTTTAGAAATTGTCCGCGTAAAAGATTTTACATCGGTCTCCTCTAGGTTACATTGGATTAGGTACGTTTGGTTAAAGGTAAAATCAGCTTAGGATTTTCAATAGTCATCAGCTTTAAAAAATCCTCGGGTCGCTTAGGATGTAGCTACATGTTACAATTTCCCAGAGATTCTCGCCATCTTTCGTCGATAGAAACATAATTTCCTTTCATCGTTCTACACCCGAAGTATTATTTATTCCAAACTTTGATTAGATTTAATAACATTTTGTTACTGTCGATTTTCATTAGACTTAATACACGGCGCTAGGCGGGAAAGAGCATGAACTGAAAGGCATGTCGAACTTAGTAAGCTACATAGTTTTAACTTTCTCCGAGGTCCAAATGGCCATCGTGGCGACCGGTCGACCTAGTAAACTGAAAGGTTTTGTTGGCAGGCATAAGCCTTCGATGACCCCCCACCCTCCGTCTTGAATTTTGATGTCGATTCGAACCAGTTCTATTATTATGATTTCAGTATTTCAGGGGCTGTACGAATTCACGGTTGATGGAATCCTTGTAATTTGAAACGTTCCACGGACGGCAAAATTTTTTTTAAACGAAATGGAAACATAACCTAAAATGATAATGGTTTCAATTCGTTGTGGCTCGAATACCTGACGAAATTCTAGCGCATGATTGTTTTCAGGGCCGAGAAAAGGAACGGAGAGTTAAGAGAACCACGGGATAACATGGAACGCGAGCACAAGTACAAAAGAACATTATTCATCGACTACTGAAGATATGAAGAGTAATGAAGATCGCGTGAAAATTCACCTTCCACGGAGGAATCTTCTTCTTGGCTCGGACATTTTCTTTGGTTATCTAGCTGTATGAGTTTGATATAACATCATAAAGCTAGGTTACCGGAGTTAAGCTCCTCGCCATATCAACTTCTTCAACATCTGCCCCATCATTCATCGTCAAATTGGTCATCGTCAAATCAGTCATCGCCTGATTCGTCCCATATCTTACGATCGCTAGGAGTTTTTGAAAATTAGCATTAAGTTCGATAAATTAAGATCGACAAACACACGTGACTGCGAACATTCATATCTTCGTTAAATATAAATTATATTAACGCCAATGTAAATCATTGACTGTAGTATAATGTCCACACAACAAATAAGTACTTTTTGGAGATTAAATTTATTTACTTATTCGTTGTGTTGACTTTTATACAGTCAATGACCATTTTAAAATAATTTATAATTATAATTTGGTCAGTAAATATTTACTTTAATCAATTATCTCATCGTTTACTTCTTTCGATTATTGATGGTTTTAAAAGGAATTTATTACATTTCATTATATTGTACCTATGATTATTTATCACCGTATTTTACGTTTTATATTTTCATTCGTGGACCGACAACGTTAATAAATTTTAAGATGAATGATAAAGAAAAAAAGTAAAAAAAAAAGTTTATTGTACGCGTATTTTAATATGTTTAAAGAAAACAACGTTTGTATTTCATCCTTCTTTTAAATGTGTATATTTTTTGTTTAATGTATATTATTAATTTCTACTTAAATTGTATTGTTGTTGTTGTTGTTGTTAATTCCATATTTATTGACAGTTATTTTTTACAGTTTGTCGGCACAGTCGTCTCATGAGTGAAAATAAATAAAACATTCTTTATATAACATCTAATCGTTTCACTTACTATCTCGATCATCATCGGTAACCTTTATTGCACGTAGTATAGTTTTAGGGGCGCAAAATAGGATTTTACGCACACGTATAGGCGCGAAATGATGGAAGAGGTATAACTTAACATTTTAAACTCATTAAAATGGGACTTTGCGCCCTAGATATGAAAAATACCGCTTCTATAAAGTTTGCCCGGACTCCTAAAAAATAATAAATTTAATAAACGATTGAATCAATTGCGATCAATCAATTGTCACCTATTTCAATGCGTCATCAACATTGTGACGCGATGCAATTCGATTCAATACGCCAAGCGAGCAATAACAATTTGTTTTCAATACTTTGTATAAGTTTGGCCGCGTTATGTAATTCGATCCAATGCGTCTGATTAGAATTTCGCGAAAGAAGAATATAGCAATTCTTTTCAATAATACTTTGCCTAAAACTTCGACACTTTTCAATTCGATCCAATACTTTCGGTGGAATTACACACAAAGCAACGATATTTATTTTTAATACGTCACCAAAATTTTGACGCTTTATTGGAATTAATGTAATTCAACCTAATACGTCCGGTTGAATTTCGATCGACAAAGGAACGGTAATTCTGATGGTCAATGTCCACATTTCGAGTGTTTTAATTCGATCCAATGTAACCGAACGAATTTTTCTGAAGTAATAATGAATTTAATACAAAGAATAAGGACGAAATCTCTATTGGATGCGAAAATATTGAATTGAAACGTATAAATAAATACTAGTCGTAGATGGCGCTGCGATCACCGTTCGCGGAAACATTTATTGTCTTTAAACACTTTTAATCTTGTAGCTTGAAAAAGAGAGAAAAAATCGAAAAACGCCGAAGCACGCGAAACGATTTTTCAAAAAATCTATCTTTTGAGGGGAGTTGCAACTTTTTTTTTGTTGCTGAAAAATCATTTTTTTTTATAAATTTCGAAGAATTAAATGTTACTAAAATTTATTCCGTAACTGAATTGCTTACCTTCTGATTGGTAATAATATTAAAATTATACTACTTTTTTTTTCAAATTCAATTTTTCAAACTTTATTATCGTATAAAATTCATTGTTTGTAAACGGCATATTGTAAATGGGAATATTCTTATAACGAATGCGTTCATTATATATTTGTCGTGGATTTTTATTCCTTTTATCGCACGTGGGTAAATCCCAAGACGGGATGAGCATTACAAATTGTTTCTCTATATATGTGCGCAATGCGAGTTCGCCCTTGCGAGCCACGCATCACGTCTCTCCATACATACATATACATTGCTCATCGTGTTCTAAAACACATTCGAAAAAATGCGGCTTGCCTCGATTCAGCCTTACAGGGATAAAATTACATCGATTTTCTGACTCGAATTAGATTTGCGACTTTCGTAATCGCTAATCTTTATCGTTGCAGGACGGAGTATATAAGTGTTACGTTTTTAAGCAATCCATTCTGTTTCAAGTATATAAGAATGGTTTCTTATATATATATTATTTTTAGTCTTATCTGTGCAAAGTCGTATTTTTTCTATTTTTATCGAATAAATATTTTCAAAACTATCATTTTTTTTTTTTAAAAGTCTCTTCAAAATCTAAGTTTTTGTTGTATTTTTTTTTTTTTTTCTCTCGAAAAGATTAAAGAAATGTCGGCTATAATTACCCGATTATCTTTTTGACGTGAAATCTTTGATAACAAGTCTTTATTTTAAGCGCATCAATTAATGTCATACGATTCTCGCTAAACTGTCGTATTTTTTTTTTGTGTACTTATTGATTAATGAAATTTTCATTGCCCGATTACGCGGTGGAGTTTATCTGATAATAAAGTCACGAAAACTATATTATACCAAGAATGACAATTCTATAATGATTATGTGAGAAAATAATGGATTCGACGTGGGTCTTTTTCTTTCGCTGGAATTCAGAATATTCATTGTACAATATCGATGAACATTGAACGATATACATTTTTTTTAAGTATATATATATACAGGGTGATTATAAAGTAACTTCATGGTTTGAGAATTCGATAACTCCGATAATTCTCGTCCGATTTTGATGAATCTTTTACCAGATGTTCCTCTAAAATCGTGGGAATTTTTTTGGAAAAAGAGCATTAAAAGCCAAGAAACAAAAAAAAAAAACTTCATCGATGGATGCCCATCTTGACACGACGGTGAAGTTTATAGACGTTCTCAAAATGACGTTAGAAATTGAGGCCTGGCCAAGAGTAATCCGAACAAACACGAGATTAACAGAAAGTAAACATACAAAATGTAAATAGAATTAAAAAGCTTTAAAAAACTGCATTTTGTCACCAATCGTTCAGTCTTCGAAAAAATCTGAATGAGACAATTCTACAAAGAAATCATGTAGTTACTTTATAAACACCCGTTATATACGGCATATTGTTTTTTTAAAATTATTTTTTGAAAAAAGTTCATTATAAGTTTGAAGTATAATCGGTCACACTAATTAAAACATGTAAAAATAATATGGGGGGGTTCAACATTTTTTTAAAATTGAAGGACACGCATTCTCAAACAATTTATAACACTTTTTTTTTTTAGATGTATAATCATCACAAAAATAAATAAATGCAACAAAATTAAATATATAAATATATAATATAAAGTATTAGTATATATATACGGTCGGTTGACAAAGATTGACAAATTTGACGTTTCGGCCAATTTGTTAGCCCTCGATCTTCAAAATTTATTTTCTAAAAAAAAATGTAATATAATATAATTAATATAAATATGATCTAGCATAAAAGCACTAACAATCAAAAAATATAAGAAAAATAAATAAATCTTACAGAAACGGATGGTAGTCAAACTGCAATTACATCAGAGAGTCGGCGCTTAATTAAAAGTCCGATTAACAAATTGCAATAATGTTTATGTTGTTATAAAATAGCTTCGTATGATATTGGCACTTTTATTGATTGTTCAAATCTAATATTAACGGTTTCATTTTGATTTTTTATGAAGAAATTCTCTATTTCTCTTCTTTTATAAAAATTCTTTTCAGTTGCTAAAATTTTAATAATTTCATAGTCAAAATTGTGCGATGTGTTTATAGTGTTTATACGGTGTAAAGTGAGTCCTGTGTATTTTTTTTCTCGTCCAAATATATTTTTTTCCATGTTCTTGTATAGTTGGTTTTGTAATAGTCCACTTGTTTCGCCAATGTACACTTTATTACAGTTTTGACATGGAATTTGGTAAACAACATCACTCATTTCTATGATCTCTAATCTATCTGTTAACGATTTAATTCCTTCAATTCATTAATATTAATTGACTTGTGGTCTTGTGGACAGTCCTAATCTTTTCTTTTCTACGATATTTCGATATTTTTTCTGATAATTCTTTCACATATTTGGTATAATGATATGGTTTTTACAATTTGTGTGTTTTGCTGTAACTTTTATTGCTATTATATAAACTATTATATACAAGTGATGAATTCTTTTTTTGCTGCTATATTAAATATTAAATCTTCAGGATAACCGTTTTCCAAGAATGTTTTTAACTAAGTGTAAATTCTTTGTTCGAAACCGAATTTCTGAAAGCGTGATAAGCCCTAAAATTATTACACCTTTCTAATAATCGATATGATGATTAGATGTAAAATACATATATTTTCTTGACCAAATTTTTGTATGGTATACCAATCAGTATCTAATAGTCCATTATCTTTTCTAATAATTAGTAAATCTAGAAAGCTAATAGTATTATTTACCTCTTTTTCGAAGTTGAACTCAATTCATTCAAACTCAATAGCATGTATTTTTTCCCCTCAATTGAGATGAGTAAATCATCAACGTATCTTAAATAAAAACTGTCTAATTAAAAATGTCTCAATATAGTACATAACAATATTCGCAATGATCCCATCGGTACACCAAAGGTTTGTGTTTGTAAACAAGTCCGTTAAATTTAAAATATGTCGAATTTAAAATCAATTCGAGCCTGTTTACAAAGTCTTCTTTGGAAATCGATGTATACGCTTGAATCGTCGTCATTCGTTTTATTTACGATGATGATTTTTATTAATTAAGAGTGAAACAACATCCAATGATAATAAAATGTCATCATTTGGGATCCTGAATATGTATCCATAAATCCTTCACGAAACTAAAAGTTTTTCCAACGATGCGTTCATTAGAATTTTACTATAATACTTTGCTTACATAAACCTAATCAGCGATCTCGAAAATTCCCGAGTATCAATTACCAAGCGAATTTGATAAAATTTAGTAGCACAATTGTTGATAATATACTGCCGCCATATTGGATCCACTTTTATATTTCGCAATGTGCGGTATGGTACGTCAAAGTCCCGATGTAAACGTGGAATTTAAGCCCAAAAGGAGTAATTCAGAAATCGACATTTTCATCATTTTTGTTCATGTATATATATAGTAATTTGTTCATCTCTGTTCTTCCCGACTCTCGACGCCATATATTTATTTGGCCATATTGAATTTCAAAAACCGTAGTCTAGATAAAATTTGCTAAATTTTAAGCCTAAACACAATTGTTGCCTGGAAAGATATATAAATTATATAAACATTTATAATTTATATAAATGTGAGGGAAATTAAAAAATGTTCTTTTACGAAAATTGCAAGAATACTTTTGAATTTTCAGTATAATACGTTGCCAACAAATAGCGTTGTAGGGTATTGAAACCTTGAGAAACGTACAGTGAGCGCAGCCATTTTGGACCCCTGCTGAACCCGAACTGTGTATAGAAGCAGCAAGTATACACCAATGCGTGGATACGGCCTACTTTCAGGGGCCGATGATTTCTCATTGGTGGTCGCCCTCGCCCGACCTAATTACACGCATAATTCTTGAAAATAGTAATAACTGTGGCACTCTTTAAAAACAAACCTGATATATATATACAACACATTTTTAATAGGCCCGTGTGTATAAGCGAAGGTTGCTCGCAGCCTTTATTGTACGCCTTGGTATAAAATGGTAAAAGAAGACAAAAATTTCTTTGGGCTTCCGCACGTTTAACCTAATTTTCTTGTTCATCCGAAGGAAAATTGGAAATCGTCAACTCCGAATAATATTCCTCAATCCCCCGTGCTCAGAACCATCAATTCGAAGACGAGCTGGATATATAGTATCTAACCCATTCGATGCGAGGAATGGTAAAATTGCAGGACTTATAAGTAGTGATAAAACGATTGACGATGAACTTTTTTTCAGGTATATATGTTCATATTTCCCATATATGACTGGTGTAAAAATCGAAGCGTGCATGCACATGTCATATAAAAAATATTTCTATATGGTTCGATTTTCACCAGAGGTGTAACGATCATACAGTGAAGAAATGTCACGATGATAAACCCTTGAGAAAATAAATAAACGATTGAGATGAAAATTTCAAGAATCGACAGCGGTACCATGTCAGCTTCATCAATCATCGGAAGATAGGTATTGGGTTCTTAGTTCATCATATACCAAATGAGGGTATATAAATTATAATTATACGTATAAAGATAAGTACATATACATATACGCAGTATATGCACATATGTGCCCGTATTGCAACGCCCAAGTTCATTGTTCTATTAAAGGCTGTCTGCCTTTAAGGCCGAGGAAGAAGTCACTTTTTAGGCACGGACACGGTGCGTGACGAGGACGGTTCCCACGCAGAGATGGTTCATCTTGCATATATATATATATATATACTAGTATATTTACTGCCTATATACATATAGTAGCTAACTATAGCTAGTAGCTGACTATTCGCTTAGCTAGCTGCTTACTCGCGCGCGCTCAGCCGCGTACGGAAACGGGTGACGAGCTCTATCGGTCGATGTGCATGGGAGAGAGAAGCTATATAAGAAGCGCTAAGAAGTATTATGTGAAAAAAGCCCCTTTCAAACGACATCGGTACTTCCGACGACTGTTCGGTCCCGTGCGCTGGTGCGCAAAGTGCGCGAAACTACGTATATATATATATTGCACCGACAAAATGTAAAACAAGTCGAGCTATTGCCTTACCTGACATGCATTACCTTCCTACGTTTTTCGATGTAGTAGTATATATATATATCCTCATCGTCCTCGTTGCCGCAATTGAACTTCTTTATCAGGATATGTATATATACGCACTGTGCGACTCGAAACTGTTAAGTGGCCGCGTCACGCCGTCGTGCCCCGGACTTCCTTAAAACCTGCAGCCACATAAGTATTATATATACTTTACTTATGTGGTTACATACTTTACTGTATATTACCCTCTCGTAATTCAGATTGGTGATAAGAACAACGATATATGAATAGCTCGCGAAACACTAACACGACATTCCGAAAAGACATCCAAATGCGACTTCCTCTATAATCGTAAAACCTATAGTGCATCACGTAAAAGTTTTTAAAGTGTTTTGTGTATATGTCGATGCCTTATATTCAACATTCATAAATATATATATATATATATATACACTATTTTCACATTATGTAAAAACAAATTACATTTACTTCATTTGTTTTTCAGAAGTTTGTAAATTAGATTGCGGACGGGCATGCGCTTAAATCGATTGGAATCAATGCATAATAACACGAAGCATGGACGGTAAAATAAGTTGCGTGAAATAATACAAACCTGGATAAAGCTATATATCCTTTTTTTAATATAGCTGTTACTTAATTTCACAGAACAATGCAAATTAAGGGCGTTCTCCTCTTATGTGCTAAAGTAGTAGGTCCGCCAGCTCCAAGATTTCATAATTATATGAGCAAAACAATTGATTGAAAATTTCATATAAAATGTAGCTATGTAAAGAACTAAATTATTGTTATTGTTCATGCGTTTGTTTTCATATTTCTGGGAGTACTGCGAGACTACTATGTTAACATAACACGTTAATTATAATCATCAGCGCGTAAACAATTAATTTTAGACACTAATGTAAAGCATACGTGGGCGCGG
>JAPYZR010001467.1:0-21284 GCA_030522945.1 Trichopria nigra
AATAGATTTCCACCAAAAAATTCCCAAAGTCGAAGAATCGGAAAAATTTTTGTTGGTGAATTCAATACTTCGCCCGCCTTGCGTCAGGCGAAGTAACAATGGATTTGATTGACTTACAAATAATGAAACCATATTTTTGAGTTGGGCTTCGAAAAGTGAATTGTTGTTGAATATCGGTGTGGGACAATCGACTGTACATAAAAAAAAACAAAACAAACGTTAAATAATTTGCGGACAAAAATATCGGATTGGATTCATTTATAAAAATTGATAACTCTATATCAAAAACTTTTTTACGTTTAGATTTTATCGCACTTTGTTGTTTTTTTTTTGTAAAAATTAATATACGTTTTTTTTCTGTCCTTGATTAACAATCTGAACTCAGCGTTTAAAAATTCAGAAACCGCCATTGTGAATTTCGAATACCTAAGGTCAGATTCGTAATCAGCGACCCCGAGAACCCCCGCGTTTCCTCAACTTCATCTCGATTAAGTAACATTTTACGAATTCGCCCTTCCATAGTGGATCCGCCATTTTGAATTTTGAATATCTGCATGCGTAGTTTAAGATATTCTGACATGTTACGATATTGCTCTGGATTTACCACCGTATCGTAAAGGTTTAAACATTTTCAGAAAAATGTAAGTATTAGGATGTATTTAGTAATAGACTTTTCGATATATTGAAAACAGTAAAAACTTCTATGCTAAAATATAAATCATCGCACCAAAACTTTGTTTTAAATTTGTCGGAAAAAGTTCTATTTACAGAATCGCTTTATGCTTTTCAACGCAAATTCTTTTATTGGAAGAATCGAGAAACATCGAACAATCGACTAAAACACGATGTATATTCCTCAAATTAATCTTAATTTCTGTCACTCATATATTGGATCCTCCATTTTGAAATTGAAATAAATGACCATTCAAATGAGCAACTTTTCTTAAATAACAATATTTCCAGTTTTTTTTTATTGGTTTTATCGTTGTTACTATTTGTTTTTAGATTTTTTAAAAACTTTCATTGTATTAGAATTTAAAAGAGAAATACAAAATGGCGGATCAAAAAACTGTACATAAAAACTGTATCTTAGAACGATGTTAAATCGTTAAAATTCAATATAAAAGGAAATGGAAATTTTAAAATATCAAATCTAAAATGAAGGAAGTCTATGTGAAATTTCTTTTTATTTCACTTTTAAAGCGTATCATCTTTCCGGGTGCTACACGTTGTATATCATATCGGATTTAATAAGATTTAAAATGGCGGATTCAAAGTGTCGGCTCGAAAACGGAAGAAATAAAATATTAATCTTATGCTGTATATTTTCCAAGGGATATCGTGGAATTTTGCACAAGAGACATTTAATATTTTCGGATTAAATAGTTTTTGAGAAACATTTTAACACGATTCGTACCAAAACGACGTAAAATTAGTCAAATAATCACGCGTTAAATTTTCTTAGAAAACGTTTATGAATCGCTTTGGTGATTCAAATGAAGAGTGACAATGAAGAATCTAACATGGCAGATGAAATTTTGGCCTAAATTTTACTCTAAATTGTATTGTAATAGCATAGTATTTTTGTACTTAAAAAGTTCCGATTCATCGATTTCCATCCGCCATCTTGTGGCCGCCATTTTTAATTTTTCAAATCAGACTTTGAGCTTGACACTAACAATTTCAAATACCTCGAAATATTTAATTTATTCGTTCACAAAATGTTAAATGTCGATAAAACGTTGAAAATCTACAAATTTTATGAGGGAAGTAATGCAGGTGGCCGCCATTTTGTTTTTTCATGGTACAAACTTTACATTGGTCATGCACATATTAGAAAAGTATACGCGCCGAACTCATGAAAAGTATAAATTCTGTAATTGAGGGCTAGAGAAAGTGAAAAATTTCGATCCGCCATTTTGAATTTTTAACTCTAACTTGGACCAAATTTTAGCTAAGCTCTGTATGCCACCAGAGCACCAAGATGATCCTATAAGCGGAAGTTTTCTTCACTTTGAGCCGGCATATTTAAAAAATGGCATTTCGTCGTTTTGGTACGAAACGGGTTAAACAAAATGACGTGTATTCGAAATGTCAGATATTAAAATAGAATAACCTACAACCGCTTTGGTTTCCTTCCGATTTCGAAATAAAATAATCAAAATAAAACAATGAAACAATTTTAAAGCAGTATAGAAATAAAATATTGATTTATATATAGCAATTCAGAATTGACAATAATAAAATTGACAAAAACGAATAGTCGCGAATAGAGGAGTGTCGCGAGTATGATGAATGATCGCGTATATATATATACACCTAGCGATGGATGTGCGAAATAAAAGCTCCACGCAGTCTAACGTTACGATGAAATTGTTACGATAACGTAGACAATTTATTATATACATTTTTTTAAAGCAAGGTTATGATTTGCAAATTTTTTGATATAAAACGATTAATATAAATCTCTTCATCATTTCAATAGTCGATATGTAAATATTTATTGTATAATTCCTCATACCCCAATGTGCACTCCCGCAATTTGAAATATTTATAACAAATTTATTGTTGCAAAATAATTGGTGTATATTCAGTGATCAACATAAATTGTAAATCGTGAAATCCCAATCATTCTTACATTTCTCTACGACTGTTATAATTATTCTCATACTGTATATAAAATTTTAAGCACATTAGCTGGGTTGGCCTTCCTCTCTGATTATTTCATTCGGAACACACAACACGAAACGCGCGAAATTACCGGACGCACACACCCACGCACTCGCCAATATACCATGAGAAATGTAACGTCGCATTTCAGAGTATAGATTCTGCGACTACTAAAGCACGAAAGGTCGACTTTAAACCAAAAAAAAAAAAAGAAAAGAAAAAAGAGAGAAAAAAAAAACAATAAAATGATCACCTTCATGGTAGAATTCTCACATCCTCCCTCGCCGTCGGAAAGCTCGTCTCGCGCTACTGGCGTTGCACAGGAGCCGAAAGCTCCCCCGCATCAGCTCTCCGCCATGTTTCACCCGCACGCCGTATCGACTTCAAGGACACTCGCGAAACACCCCGCCAGGACCCGTTACGCGGACCTCAGCCCCATTAACCCCGCGAAAGGAGTCTAACCTCAAAAGCTCGCGAGGCTATATACTTTCAAAAGCCGCGAATGCGATACCAAACTTGACGCGTTTCGCTCCACCGACAATAAGCTCGAAGCAAGCGCAACAAGGTGCGATTCACTGAAGGAGAAACCTTTTTCACCCCGAAAAAAGCTCCGCGAATCGAGCTTTACCGCAATCGTACTCGCGACTCGTCGTCGTTGGGAAGGTCTCGATGATTTCGCCGGCGGCACCGTTTCTGCGCAACTGCACGACCCGAAGCTTTGACCGGGCAACGTTCGACTGGTGACGACAACGTCGGAAGCTCCGGTCTCCTTGGAGCTTTGCTCGCGCGCAAACGCAACCCCGACACCACGGGAACTTTACCGACGGTCGACACTTGAGATTCTCCCTGTCACTATTACGGCCCTTGCGTTTCCCCGTGCCGTTCTCGAGAGATTCGAGAGCTTGCGAGCTTGCAAACATGTCTGGATGAGATTCCTCCTCATTCGAGTCGTTCCCGGCATATTTTCCAGCTAATGGGGAAGCCGTTATCAAAACTTTCCCCGCGTAGGTATAATTATCGAGAAGGCTTATTATATATGAAAGTCCAAACGGGAGGTATGAGCTTTTAAGACGGAGTTGCAATTGTTGGATTTGTCATTTATTGATTTTACGCTGGAGTTGAAAATGTTGCGCTTCGATGCTTCCAACCACCTGATGATTGCCGAATTCTACATTTGTAATATATGGAAGTTCATTTTTTTGAAATCGTTTCACTTTTTACAGCTTGTATGAAAAATGTCGTTATAAAATTGACATTGCAAATGATCTATATATGCGTAAATGTAACGATTTCTCAAGAATTGCGGCCAAGAAAAGCCCGACCAAAACGTCAGACGCTGTCTACATTGTAAAGCGATTCGCTTCGACACCACAAGTTCAAGCTTTTGTCCAAGTTCGATCAATTTTCTGAATTTCGTACGCGACAGCTGTTCGTAAAAGGAAAGAAACATTGACCGATTCGAAGCTTTTGAAATATTAGAGGGTTTAAGAGGGTTCTAAAGTGAAACAGTTATCGACCTATAATCTATAAACACAGGAAAAGTATAAATAAAAAAAGTTTGAAACAATTTTTCAAAATTCCGGCTTTGGAAGGGTGATTCTACATAGCATATACAATCCTCGAAAAAATATCGCTGAAATTGGTTCAAAATTAAACGAGAATTATCCGAAATAAATTATTTTTGTTGCTATGGAAATAAGAGAAAATAATTGATTTCGGATAATTCTCGTTTAATTTTGAACCAATTTCAGCGATATTTTTTTGAGGATTGAATATGTTTTGTAGAATCACCCTTCCAAATCCAAAATTTTGCAAAAACGTTTGAATCACTTTTTATTCATACTTTTATGGTTGAAAAGCTCGGTATAGATAACTGTTCTACTTTACCCTATATCTACGACTGTTATAATTATTATTATTTTTTTTTTCCCCGGAACCACTTCAAGTCGTGTTTATAGGAAATAAATCCGGTACAACTAGAAATGCTTGCACATTACAGTGATTAATTAAGGGAATTGTAAAATCAACATAATTTAAAAAAAAAATAATAATAATACAATAAATAGCCAAAATTATTTGTTTATTTCCCATCGAAAATGAAGTGTCTACACAAACCTTATAACAAGATGGATCAAACAAATTTTAGATGCTGGAGGAGTAGACATATCAATATTTAAAGCATACATATTTTTTATAACTAACAACTGTAACAAATTGTAATAACTGCGGTAGTGCTTAATTAAGTTTTCTCATTGTTTTATGCATTTAATTTATTAGGAAAATAAAATAAAATAATTATATCCGATCAAACGAACGTACCTGTGAAGTTCGATCGGAATTATTTGAGTCGTATCGCGTCCGAATAGAGCACACTCCCTCCGTACCCCTTAAAAATGATTTTCATTTCAACCCCTAAAAAAAAGAATGTTCTTTTTTGCTATTTAAAAGTAGCTTTAAAATAATGACAGATTATACTAGGTAACTCCCATGAAGACACGTGAATAGTGAAATAATTTTTAAAATTTAACCAAACAAATAGATACTACATAAATTATACGAATAAAACTCATAAAAATAAAAACATTGTTTAAAAAAACTGAAATTCTATTGGTTATCCCAAAAAAGTACATATTCATTTCAGATAATTATTTCCTCAAAAACTATCAGCCTTTAATAAAAATTGCAAACAACAAAAAATATACTTAGAATTCATCAACGAATATTCTAGAAATTATCGTAAATTTTTAGTGATTTTCAAATTAAATGAAATTAAATATCAGACAATTTCAATTAATCGACGAAAAACAACAGAAACTTAACACGCATTGAAATATGCCTGGAATGGCTGAAAGTATATATCGTAAATTATTTTGCAATGAACCCATTGCGCAATTATTATCGGATCGACCTTAAATATATAGTATATGTCCGGTTCATTGAATGTTTAATAATAAACATTTTCAAGGTATTAAAGAGTAATGACATTAATTTTCAATTTAATATTCGTCCGCTTATTATTAAATCATTTATTTCAAGCGACAAAAACATTAACATGATGGTCGCAATTAACAATTAAGGATAAACTTGCCTTCCAATTTCGTATTTTCATAAGACTCTTTTATTGTCCTATACTAGTAGGAAATCACGATTAATATTGCAGCAATATTACAGAGATATTGCAATATTGCGGTATTAAAACAGAGAAATGTTGCAGTAATATTGCAGTAATGTTGCTGCAATACAAAATCTCTACGTAATATTCCTGCAATATTATTATAATATTATTGCAATTACTCTAGAATATTACAGACATACGTCAAAAATATGAATGCAATATTGTTTCAACTTCACAGAAAAAAACATAACATCGACTCGTAATTATTCATCGCAGAGTTAAATCAATTTTAACGCGTCTTATTGTATACATGGTTCTTTTATGTGCATAGAAAATGCCTTCATTATAAGGGCCGATAAATGCGTACGACAACAAAGTAGGCCGATCTGAAACTCTGAAACGAGATCTCCGAAATCGGAGCATTCTTAATGTCAGCTTTACGCAGTTACACTTTCCATCAGAAAGCAAGATGTGCGGACGCACTGAGTATTGATTTTTTTCTTATTCTCGCGTTCATTTAGGATTATTTCATGCTGGGGTATGTGACATTTGCTCTTTTGAAACTAAGCTCTCTGATCGCTTATTATTATATTTATCGATTCATATATAAGTTATTCTGGCAAAAGAGATAGATGAAGTTGTTTACAACGTCAAAAAGTAATTTGTCACTTACAAAATTCGATTCCTAACCTAAAAATGAAAATCAAAGAACAGGTTCATATCTACGGGGTTTTTAAAAATTGCTGAATTTTTTTTTTTTTTTTTTTTACTACGTATGGCGTTGGATATAAATTGATTCATGATTCACGTAGTAAAATTTGCGACTGTCCATGTAAAAAAGAAAATATTATATGCAGGCATCGCTTAAAGATACAAATATGGTTATATTTCATTTTGTAAACTTAATATTGAGTAAAATACCGTTATAGCTGGTGAAAATAAAATAAAACCAAAAATACAGGGTATTTTAAAATGTAGTTTATATTTATACTTGCATATGTATTTTTTTGTACTACGTGAGTCATGAACCAATTTATTTACCAGGGATTAAACCGTAAATTTCTAACCTAAAAAACGTTGAATAAAGCGGATATATACTATAAGTAATTATTTCTGTAGGGAAATCTTTTACGTATAAATTGTGAGGACGTTATTGACACGATAACATAACCTATAAAAAGTGTGAATTTAATAACACATAATCGGTTTTTTTTAAATTGTTTAAATTTATTCCATTTCTGGATCAATATATCAAAGGAAAATTGTAAATACTGGATAAGAACATTTCCGAATCGATATCAGATTTTATTCGATAAAACAATTGGATTGAATCATTTGTCGATCTTAAATAAATCAAGAAAACAGCGAGATAATGAAAAAACATCACAAACACCAGAGATAAAAAGTTGTTCAGAACGAGTACAAAAAGTACTCTTTAAGTTCTTGTACGCTTAAATTTTTAAGCTCATTTTTAAGCACTTCTCCAGGGACTCTTTTTGTGTAATCGATCCATAGAAGGACTTAAAGAGTACTTTACGTACTCATCCTGCCCAATATTTTACACTTACGATTTCAGTTGATTTAACATTTTTATCAAATTTATTTCTGTCAATAATTGTTAATGGATTAATTTTCTTCAAGAAAACAAGAAAGGTGTAATTAATAAGGTTTGATTAATCTTGGTCTAGTTTTTAAATAAACAGGTTTTTCCGGCGCATCGTACATAGGGGTCAGTGATTAATGACGCGATCGTGACGAAAATTATACCAGAACGGAACTTTCTTTGGTTATTAGACTGTAAACACAAGCCACGGCCCTTGATATTTTCATTCTTTTTTCAAACTATATCATTATTGCATTGAGGCATTCCTTTTCAAAGCGGTTAATCAGATATTTCTAGGCAGATACTTCAGGAAGATCTGATGGTAAATTTCACTATAACAACGTCTTCGCGTATTAAATTTCACATTAAGTCAACATTGTATCTATGGTAATTATAAGACTTGAATAGAAATTAGGTCTCTCCTTATTCAGTTTTATAAAAGTTTATTTAATAAGACTGAGAATTTCAAATCAACGTCTCTCAAGCTTTCTCAAAACTTTTTTCGGTATTTCGATTTCATTGGAATTTTATGAGATCGCATTTACAAGTACGAAAAACAAATTCTAGACAAATTAATCAATAAGAGTTCAAGAATCAACCTGACAACAAATTCGAGTAAAAACTGAACGAGGATGAGATCTTAAAAAATCTAAAAAAATGTACAGAAGGAATATATCTATATATACCTTAAATGTGATAAAATAAAAGTTAATTATAATAGTAAATTATTATTTTCCAGGTCATATAGGTTCAAATTCACTTGTGCTATAATTTGCCGATTACAAAGATTTATCCGTGTTTAAGTAGATTTTTACAATTAGGAGCACCTCGGCATCGCGTGTAACCCTCGCATTAATAGCAGCCAAAGATCGAACATGGACTTTCACTGTTCGGACAATAAAGACTCCTCCTGTCGAAACTGGGTTACACGCCGATACATATATATATACGCGATTTACGAAAATATATTTCGGTACGTAATTTCTACCTGTCAATATAAATGATATATCACATCGGAATTCAGTGCTTAGCTCACGCAATAACGAGTCTGGCTCGTAAAATCATACATCAGGAAATTGAAGCCGACTGAAGTAAGCAGCGCTCGCTCGACTTTTTGCCAGAACAATCATTAAATGGACGTATATATAGAATTACAAAAACTGATACTTTCAACATTCTTTAAACGGACGGATTTAAAGTTGAGGAAATATATACCGTGTATGACACAATGGAATTCCGCGCGACGAAAAAATATGAATCTGATGATTTAACCAACCAGAGTATTTACACGTTTTATTCGATTATCCGCGAATAAAGAGTTTATTACACGACAATTTGTATGTAAGTGAATTATTGATTCGATATAAACGCATTTTTGATAATTTACCGTATTCAGATTTACCGCTAATTGCTATACGATCATCAGGTGGTCGGTACTTTCAGAAACCGGACCCCCAGTTAATAAAAAAAGCCTTTACCCTTGAAAAACTAATTGAAAAATTGTCTATTTAATTGCTTTATAATTGATATACTACGGTAATTCAATTTCGGTATAATTAACGAATCGATTGGATCAATTCAGAAATGAACTGGAAAAATTGGTTTAGATTGAGATTTATTGCTTTTCACTCATTATGTCTGATTTGAAAATATCCATTCAAATCATTTGTTTTCTTAAATTGCTTTTAATAAAATGGAAACGATGTTAAGAAAAGTATTGATAAATAATTTTAATTGATCCTGATCTACTACTATATCATGCTCGCATCTTAAGTTGGTTCTTATAAATGTAGATTATCGAATTCTTCTTATCTAATAATTTTTATAGATTTTTTCACCTTCATTCGGTTGTTCACAGTATTCCAAATTCTACCACAATTCTATAATACTTATTATTTGATTTCTTCTCAGCAGTACTCTTATCAATATTCCTAGAAACCTATCAATTTTCATCCTGCTTGGCCATTTATCCCATGTCTAATTACGACTGGAAGTCTTTTATACGTCCATGATTAGTTCAACTTTCATCCATTCATCCAATGGAACAATGGACGTCCAGATTTTGTCCATTAGAAAACCTGTTTATGTTTACGTTCATTGTACACTCGCCAGTGTCAACTGGACGTACTTGTGTTATTTAACTCGATGAACGATCTGATGTTATCGTTACGATACAATGCCGTATAAATTAAACGAGCTTAATGCTTCCGTACGAATGCAAAAGCTGAAAATTGAATGAGACACGACGGAAATCAGAGTGGATCATTGACCGTATCGCATTGAGACTTCCAAGCTCGGAAAAAATAATAACAGAGAAGCCCGATCTAAAGTCTGTTCTGGATTTTTTAGGTAGCGTCGTTAATCTTTGTTTTTTCAAATATGCAAGACTAATGTTCCAGGTTCTTTTTCGTTAGCTTGCTGATACAGTCTATCTGTATTATGATGAAAGACTTTTGATTCTACAGATCTTTACCCAGTCGACTTTACGTTACCTTCAATAAGCACATGATCAAAGCGGCAGGAAAAGCGGAAATATACTGGAAATCTCGAAATACTTGTATAATCCAAAAACTACCAATAATGTACCAAGAGAGAAATACAATTACTCCCTTATGAAAAATCATCATCATGACCAAGGTAGACGAAAAGAAGAAAAAACTGCCAGAAAATGCGATGTATAAACAATACCCATGAAACAGAGTCAAATAGGTCTCATTGGTATCATTAAGGCATTCTTTGCAGCAACATTTCTACAGACTTTAAATATATCAGTGGACAGCTTGCCAACTATAATCCCGAAATTCGTATGCCGTAATCCGCGGATTGTTCCGATCTCAGTAGATTGCATTCCATGCTTGTAAATGTTTGATTGTTGGACGGGCTTTGAAAAGTTGGAGGGCGAATGGCGGAACCACCACCACATCCTCGAAGGTTAGTATATAGGTATATACGATCTTTACATAACAAGAGAGGAATTCCATAAATCGATGTCGACGTAACAGGCAAAGGTACGAATAGTTTGATACAAGTTGACCTTTTCTTCCCCGTTGCAATAAAGCGCAATGGCATACAATTATTTCTTTGATTTGATAGATCCTATTCATCCTTCCAGCTGTAAAAATCCGATGGGATCTATGAAAGAATAAAAACATAGGAAACTCCTTGAGTGTCGAAAATTCAACTTATAAAGTGCACGCGGCGTTTAAGTACCGTATGATATTTGTTCTGGCTTCTACTGATTTAAGTGGCCCGAAGTGTCTCGTTCGCCGACAAGTCAGGTCACGTGGAAGTGCAAGAGTTCGACGAGTTGCGAACAATCGATAAGTCTCGTTACCGAGTTGACTGGGAATTATAATGACGTTAATTTATGATCGTGGCCTAACGAAGTTATAGGGCGTCTCTATTAAGTGGGCCGTCGTATAGTCCAAACTTGTTTTTGTTTAAAAATTGTTTCCTGGGTAAATTATTTACATCTACTGTACCAAATTTAAAATGATAATACGTAATGACGTCAGATTTGGTCAAATCTTGTTTTCCAACATGTACGATCTTCTTAAATTTGGGCAAAACTTAATTAGAAACAGTTTCGTTCTGGTTCAACTATATTTTAAAAAAAAAAAAAAAAAAACGAAAAAGCATAACCACAAAGTGAATAATACCAAGATGTGGTTCATCAGTATGCCGAAGAGAGTTAAAACGAAATTAAACCATTCAAGAGGTTCAGCTCCCAGGAAAATTTATCGGAGCCGTTCCGGGTGGAGCAGAAACGGAACCACTACTTGCATTTCCACCCCAGTACCTGGCATCAGCATCGTTCTATCGCCTACGGTCTTTCGGAAATTGGCAGGCTGGACGTGCAGAGCACACGGCACGTATAGTGCCGGAAAGATTCCTATAGGGGATTCTGCCTTTGGAAACGACTGGGCAGAACAATTTCGTGGAACACTTTCAGTCCGGATGCGAAAGATGAATCTCGTAATATGGGGGTGTAATAACCGTTCTCGTTTTCACTGATTGTATGGGTTGTAACTGCTTTAAAAATGTTTCATATTTCTACTTAAAATCGAACTATGTTGCGAACATAAAAATTAGAAGAACAAATAAAATTCTGCCGAAATTTCGAGAAAAAAATGTCAAAATATGTAAATTGATGACAAATGATGTCGTTGCATTTTAATGTTATTGCAAGGTTTCTGTGCTATTAGGATCATAAAATTTATTAAATAGACATTCATACACTGAGGTACTGACACTAATAATTGTCAGACATATAATTTTCCGAGTGCCATTGCAGAGATACTTGTCACATTACAATCTAATATACAATGGAATAATTTCCCTATCGAGAGTAGAACAGAGCGATGATCGCCACCTAGCGACGCCGACACGTACTTCGTCATCGCGCACGAAAACACCACAAATCCTAAAATCGAGATTAATTATGTATAGAATTTATTGTAAAAAATTGTAAGCATTGGTGTGACATATCGATTATTGAATGGATGAACCATTGTTAAAGTTATTATTCCTTGTATATAATAAAGTTAATATACGATTTGGTTAATGTTACGTTTTGTGTATTATATTGAACAATACATGTTATAATGTTGAATATGAACCTTGTAAGATTGAGATCTTTATAAGGTAACTATATAAATATCAGCGTTGTCAGGATGCTTTGTAACAATGACTTGAAAACATCTAAATGTTCATTTTTAAGTGATATCAAATAAATGCAGATTTCAGGAGTATCGTTGTATCTGGCACGGCATTGTTTGCATTGATGTTGTCATATTTATTTTAACAATTCGACATTGGAGGTACTTTTTTAGAATTTTGAAAACTTGTTTAAGAATATTTATTATTGAGCTTATGTCAAATTAGAGAAAAATAATTCAAAATCACTTTTGAAGCAATCTATACCGGGGATTTAAATTGTCATGCAGAGTCCAATAAAATATCAAATCGAACATGGCATACTTCAGGATACTTCAAAAGTACCGTTTCTGAATTTGAAAGTGAGGAAAAAGAGTTTAATGCCCCTTATAAAAAATATACCAGAACCGAAGATAGATCCATAAAAATGACGTTACTAATTAATCCAATTTCTCAATTTAACGCGTAAATATTCTACGTTTAAAATGGTGTTCGATTTGTCAAAATTTAATGCTTATTCGTCGAGATATCAACGTCAACGTTTTTACGTCTTATACTTGGCTAAGGTAGACGGGGATAGCATTTCCAGGATGAAGATCACACGGTCGGATTCACATCTCTAACTTTTTTCGACTTTTCTTTTTCTTTAACGCTGAATAATTGCCATCAAAAAATTATACAACAATTATTTCTATAATGGACATTTATGATAATATTATTCGTTTTATAATAATGAAAACGGTATGAATTAAGAAAAACAAAACTGCACTGAGCATTATTGTTGTAATGTCAATGCAATATTTAAGCATCTCGTTCGGTAAAATTTCTTAAAATAAAACTAAATAATTACGAATAAATTCCAACTTTTCAATAAATAAATTACGGATTCTCGATAAAAATAAAAGTAAATAAAAAATAAAAATTATGTATAGACATGTCCCACACGGCAGGTAATATTCCAGCAATATTGCAGTAATATTGCAATATTGCGGTAATATTGCAGAGAGATATCCCAGTAATGTTGCAGTAATATCGCAGCAATATTATATGTCAGCGAAAATCCATCCCAGCAATACATTACAGCAAACAATATTTCAGCAAACAATATTTCTACAATATTGCAGGAATGTTGTATATTGCAGCAATACTTCGGCAATATTTCATATAGTTATATTGCGCCATAATATTCCTGAAATCTTGCTGCAATAATATTACGGCGCAATATATCGATATGGAATATTGTTGCAATATTTCTGCAATATATTAATTTCATATATCACACTCAAATAACGCAACAATATTGCAATATGATTCGAAAAATAATGTATAAACAAATTTTACGAAATAATCTTATAAAAGATTATACGAAAACAAATCATTTTTTAAATATTTTTTTTTTATCCTTGAAACAATATAGAATTATTTAATGTTACTGATGCACATATTTTATTTAATCAGCAATATATTAATATAAACAATTTTGTAACTGTGCAATAAATGTATATTTTTTTTGAATGATGAAAATTTCAATGAGAATGAAAAATCACAATACGCGTACAGAGAAATTTAAATAAAATGTTGAACAGTACAGAAAATTGCAAAAATTTGTTTAAATCATGAATATTATAAAGTTTTAATAATTCATGAAATTTCATTTTATAGCTTAAATTTCCGTTTCAAACATAAATGTAAACTATACTATAAAATCACAGTTTAATTATTTGTATGTTATTCAAACTTTCCTATTTTATCCATCAACATAAAATTGTAAGTAAATATAAAGTAAAATCTGAAATGTTTTGAATGTTTAAATAGAAAAAAAACTCCTTCAAATTCATTAATTTAAGTGACTCAACATTTAAACAAAAATTTGATCCCTAAAAAATTGGTCATGTGAGATGCCACATGGAAAGAGTTCTTTTTTATAATTGTATTAAAAATAGATGTTTTTCGTAGAATGTAGTTAAAAAACCTAACTAAATACATTCATAAACGTTACTTAAAATCAAAAAATTTTATTAAATTTGTCATTAATGCAAATAATTTTTAATCAATTTTCTATACAATTTTTTTAGGTTTAAAATTACCCGTATAAAAAAATATACCCATATTTCACGAGTACAGCAGTGGCAATATTGTCATGCATATCATTACTGAAACTTATTTCATAATAAAATTTTCAGTTATATTTTCAATTTTTGTATTTTTAATCACTTTTCGTAAAGCGTAGTTTATTTTATCAATTATTACTAATAATTTCTATGCTCAAGTTATATTTAAACATTCAGAATATGAAGGTTAATATAAATTTCGGTCAGTTTAGATACATAATTTCTCTCTTGCATAATATTTTGTAATGGAGTCCAGAAAAATGGCCATAAACTGGTATTATTTTTTACTAGGCTATTTATATTACCGAATTATTATTATTATTATTTATTAAAATTATTATTTCCTAATTCATTACTTTTTTGAGAGACAACCTGTTCCGACTAAATAATATACTCGAAGAAAAATACTCTATTTCACTGATATTAAATAAGATATTTTTGTAAGCGTATGCATGAAGTCAGAAATTAGAAAAGCACACAAAGTTTTGTTGAAATTCGTTTTTCTTTCTATTATTTTATATTACTACGTAAATATATAAACAAATTGTACGTGAATTGAATGAGGCACATTCATAATATATATTTAACTTCGCACACAGCTATTTTTACTTTACGAACTAAAACGGACATTTAATAGTATATTACATAACAAGGGTGTAAAGTGCACTTTTACGCACGAGTTTGGCATCCTATTTTTTGTCTTTGGATGAGTAAAAAAGTGATTAGAGCTTAAAGTGATTCTTTATACTTTTACTTTATGCATGTCATCTTCCAGCGTGCACAAAAGTTGACTTTAGGCACTACAAACAGGCGTGTAAAGTACTTTATCAACTAACATTATGCCCACTATTTCAAAAAGTACTCTACGCACTAACTTTACCCAACCAAATAAAACGCAAATACTTAACTCTTGCGTACAAATATACTTTACACCCTTGTTAGTTAATATACTATCTATAAGTTGTGATATTATTAGTTTATATATATTTAATTGTTTATATATTGAAACAATGCAATGAAAAGGATCAACGTAAGGGCCAAAATATATATTTATTAAAATCTAGAATTAAGTATAAAAAAAAAAAAATAAATAAATAAATAAAACTTTCCAGAATGTTCAAAGATATAACAACAAAAAAGTATGAAAAGGTAAAAGTCTAGCCTATATACTTGCAAAAACTGCGAACAAACTCAATAGTTTAGCTATAATGTCTTAATATTTATAAAATCACTTCAGCTATAAAATTTCTTGTTTTTCATTATTTTTAAATAGTGGTTCAATAGTTTTTATCACAATAAAGTTTTTGGTATTTGCACTGTACCAGTTGGGGATATTCTGAAGACAGATTTTCAGCATTTAAGAGAAATTATTATTTTCTATATAATAAAATTAGAACCTACTATGAGTAATAGCAATTTTTACCAAACTCGTGGTAAAAATGTTAAAAAGTGTACTTATAATTGTACCAAAAATAGTGTCAATTTTTCTAACTATGAAATTAAAATTTTTAAAGCAAATAATATTTTCACTAATAATTTTCTAAATATAGTTTGTCGTCAAAAATGACATCTCTATAAGTTAACATCCGTTCACATCAGTTTACATCAATTCCACTCTTGTTCATAATTCATAATCTCTCAAAATCGAAATGGAACGGAACTATATTTAAAAATATAAGTTTTTTTTTTATCATCATGTATAGAAACGTAAAAAAATCTAGACCTTTTTTCATGCTAACGTGAACTGTATGAATCGAATATGAATTAGTGAATATGAACACAAAGATGTTCAACAATTATCATTTATATATGTTGGTATTCCTAGATCGTTTATCGTTAATTATTACTTATAGGCTCAGAAATTATCGTTAAATTAGAAAGTGAGTGAGTACGAAATTATGAAAGACACGATTTTACTCTAGGTACGGTATATAAACTATAAGGCCCCTGGCAAATCTTACGTGCACATATAGGTATACATCTCCATTCAGGCAAGTGACAAACGACTCTTTATACGTATGTAATAGTATATGGACATGGCTGTACGGTTTTGGTTAATCGGCTTATATGCACTTGTTGTGTAATTGCAAAATCTCAGTTTAAAATATAATCAAATGTCTGTGTATAAATTATTGTCTATTACCTTTATTCGAAATTTGAAAACATTCTTAGTTATGATATATATTGGTACAAACTCTACCTCATTTTACAGATGATTAAAAAAATCAATTAAGGTATGTCTATAATCGTATATATTGTATATATTACATAACGTTACATATTATGATGTTGTATATAACAATAAAATCTAAGATTGACTTGAAACACATTCAATGAAGTGTCATTTTTATTTTTATTAACATGCACTGCGGGGACTATCTTCAAAGGATAGTAGGAAGAAGAATTTTTACCCACATGTTCACTGTAAACATTTATTTTAAAGTATAGCAACTCATTGTCGAAATGAAATCTGAATATAATTAAGGATAATATACAATTATATATATAAGCATTTGACTGAAATTACTCATGATGATTTGTAGGAAGTCAAATATTAATAAAGACGTTGTGGTGTAAAAGCCATCCAAATAGATTTCTTCTTACAGAAGGTTTGGGTAAAATGTTTACTTAAAACAATTTGATATATTAATTTAGATAAAGTTCATCTATCAATAATACATCGATAATACATTAGTTTAAAATTTAATAAGAAACCGTTTTCTTAAAAATAATGTAATATAAGGTGTCGCCATTTTGAAATTCAATTTTTCCGCCCATACCATTTTGAAGTTCATGGTGCGCGCACGTAAAATTTACGCTTTATAATGGCGATCTCCTCATCCCATTTTGGCGCAAAATTGTTGATAAAAAAATGTGTCAATGTTGATAACCTATCCAAAATGGCAGAAGAAAAAGTCGTACGTTTAGTACTTGACGAGTTTTGACAATTTTTTTCAAAAATTTGTCCGCCATATTGGATTGGCCATTTAAAATTTTTGAAATCTAACCTCAGATTCGTAATCATCGATCCTGATGGAGTTTTAAAGTGACTTTTAAGCAAATTACGCGAGAATTTGAAAATATCGTTTTCGAATGTTATATCCTTTTTAATAAAAATACACCAATCGAAGGGTTAGTAATTATCCTGCTTAAAAATTATGATGAATACGGATAAAACTGGATCTGGAATCCGAGTTCGGAACATTTCTGTGCTGTCTTATCCGTTTTCATCAAGTAAACTGAAATTTCTATCCAAATCTGTCCTGTTTCGTAATCACGTAAAAAATTTTCCGAAAGAAGGTAGTATTGCAATTCTATCCGAATCCATCCAGTCAAATCCGTATTTTAATTTTTATCCGTTTATATATAGAAAATTGTGGACAGATCCTATCACAAATCATCCGCGGACGTTTCCATCCATTTTTATACGCCATAAATGATTCAAATGCTTTCCTAACCTATCCGAAATTTCAATCCTATCAATTTTTGCTACGGATAACGTACACAGATTCTATCTGAATGTATCCGCAATCGTGTCCGAAAGTCAGTTTCCATTTTCTATCAATATCCGTCCACCCATACCATATCCACTTCTATCCATTTTTATCCGAAAATATGTACGACCGTGTCCGAAAGTTTATTTCCGTCTTCTATCAATTTTCGTCCACCCGTGCCGATTCCAGTTCTTTCCGAATCTGTCCGTAATATCGATCCTATTATTGGCAGGGTATGCCAAAACAGGCTCGTTTCACCTAAAATCATTAGAACTATACATTTTTTTTATATGAAGAAACGCATATTTTATTAATTTTCATTGTAATTCCAATAAGCGGACCGAATATATACCCTATAGATGCCCTCCTACTGGAATCACTTAATTTTTTTGTAAAATGCAGTAAGAGATCCAATGAAATCGTATACAACAAAGTTGGAGTCCATCAGGATTCGGAGATTCTGGTCCAGCCCAGTTCGTGTCTTTGTGTTGAAAAATCCAACTGAATTCCAGGTGATTCTGTCAGGTACCCATCACCTGGAGAGTGACCTAGAAACCAATCTATATTTAGCCGGATATGTTTTCAACGCAGAGTCAGCTGAAGACGACAATTGTTGTCACTTCAGATTTTATGGTTGTTGTTCGAACTGCAAGTTAAAAATCATTAGAAGTAAAAACGGATATATATTGTTCTTTGTCGAGGAGGAGCGCGCGATGCGGCGCAAAGAAAACAAAGGAACCTTTGGATCACACGTGGCGCGTATGAAAAAAAAAGGAGCCTCTCTCGTATACATATATATACATCATATATATATATATACTGTTATCGCGCGACGAGTGTGACCCCGTGAAAAGGTACTCCTGGATGCATGGCCAAGTGGATCAGTATCATACGTGAAAGTTCACCCAGGGTTTAGCGGCTGAGGTGAGGCGCCCGTGTCGCTCTAGCCATGGGAATTGAACAATCTCCGGGTATATACCCGGTAGACTCGGCCCCCGCTTCACTCCTCTGAGAAATTGCCCGTCCTTTCGTTTAGTCAAGTTGCCGAGCAATCAGAGTACAACCGACCGAGTGAACGGTGGTTTCTGTCCGACCGCCGGTCCGCTCCTCTGCTATACGGTATTACGCTCTTCCTTCCTCTTTTGTACTTTATCAGACTTCGCCACGACAAGTCGGTTGATCCTCAGTGAAATACTCAAGTTCCGCGACTCGAAAAGGACTATATTTTTACTGTGATTTTCTCTGTGGATTTGACTGGTTTCAAGCTCAAGTAAGTTTGCCGCTACTTTCGTCTGGTGTTATTGTGCTCGTGCGAAACAAGTTGGCCTTCTCTAGAACCAAGTGTTTTTTTTTTTTTTTAAATCGATGCGCGGGAAAAATCGTCTTGCGGTATTGTTTTTTGTTAGAATTGTTGAATTGGGAGATTTTTGGTCTGGTATATATCGTAAGAGATTTTCCTGAAAAGTTTACTATGCCAGTTGGTATTCCTTCATTATGAAGGAAATTGCTTAGTTGTTGTGGTAAGACTTACTATAAGGGTATAACCGCATAATTGTAAAATAAAACATTTTCTTTCGGATGATTTTTACCAGGATGATCAAAATCCGATCACTATAAGTGCCTACTGGTATGGTATAGAATAGTCAAAATACTAGCTCCTCCTCCTATAATCAAAATTTGAAATCCTCTTAAGGCCCCCAACCTGAAGAATCAAATACCTTTAGTTCGGAAAAATCTACTTAGTTGTTGTTTAGTTCGAGAAGTTTATTTTATTAATTAAATCTACTTAGTTGTTAGGATTGATAAATTTTTGGACCAGTCGTTAAACATATAAAACCTTCAACTGTTTGGTTGGTGCTTTGACACTTTATCGCTTTTCCCCAGTTAAAATCAAAGTGTACAACAGAAGAGTACAGGGGTCCAAATCATTCTTATGGTACAGTATACTCGCGAATTGCGATTTGGGTCTTCCTCGTACATTTCGATTTCCACCAGGGTTTATTGGTTCACTTTGTATATCTAGGACATTACCCAAGTAGCATGGTAAATTATACCGCGAGCTGGATTCAAGTCAATATGATCTAATTAGGTTAAAAATTATTAAATTTTGATTTGAAAATTGGCCAAAAGGTATAAACGTGTTGAAAGTTTATAATGCAGGTCAAAAATCACTTAATTTATCACTAAACAACACGGTAAAAATATGGACAATTAATTTATCGATTATAAATTCCAACTTATATGTAGATCGACATTCTCCGTGGTTTGTAACAAATGAAATCATTCGTAATGATCTGCAAATACCATCAGTCAAAGAAGAAATAAAGAATTTTCATAAAAAATAAACAAATAGACTACAAAATCGTCCTAATCAACTTATACATAATTCACGTAGTCAATCAAGAGCACCAGGCTCAAGAAACATAAACTCCTACAAGATTAGAACAAATATAGTGCAAAGTTATTCTCAATACAAACATATTACAAATTGTTTTTATTTTTTTTTCTGTTTTTCTTTACAAACTAAATGTTAAATATGTAACAAAACCAAATTACAATGCTCGCTGGAGTATTTCTAATCAAACATGTAACTGCATAGTAAGAAGAATTTACTTATGACAGATTGTAAATAAATAAATCGGAGTTAAAAAAAAATATGTAGATCAATTAGCTAATGGTCACAGGGAGTAAAAAATGTCATCCATAAATCAAACTTAGTTGATATTATTATTACTTGAAAGCCATAATATCAACTAAAAAATGACCTGCGAATAAATGAGTTGATATTGATGGTCTAAATGACCAACGAAAAAGACTTTAAAAGAAATTAGACCACAAGCTCCCAAGATCTCAACAAATTTTGTGTCATGGCTTATTTCAGCCACGGATACGACCTTATTGGATATTATTAAAACAAACTATGACTGCCATAATGAAGCAACATAACCTATAAAAATGTCATATTATTAAAACACGATTTTTAATGAAAATTTCTAGGTTTTTATAATTATAAAAGTATTGTTTTTTTTTTTTGTAATTAGTATAGATAATGGGGAACTTTTAAGAATTGGCTAAATTGTTAAAAAAAGTTTTTCGATCTTTCTTATTATAACTATAGTTATATTTTATTAATTTATAATTTTATACTTAAGAAGAACACTGCGTCGCCATCATTTCTATCAATCTTTTAGAATCTGATATAATTCTGTTTCATTATAAACAAGGAAAATGAGTATACGTAATTTACTTAGAATTTAATCGACGAAGGGTCAAAATTAAAAAAATATTACCATTTCTTATATTTTCTAAACTAATACATGTGGAACATATTGATTTCCATTACGTAATTCAGATCAACAACCTTCTTTTTGTTCTCCACTTACATCAAATGTTGGTTGATTGATTTTACTTTTATTTGGCCAAGTCCGTAAATCATCTCGACCAATAAGGATGTCGAATAGAGGTAAATTACGACTTATTTTGCTACTTGATTACACTAAAAAAAAAAATAATACAAAAAAACTTTTATTACCAATCTTATAGCGTTTTCGTTTGTTGCACTGAGTGCGCACTAAGTGCATACTCAGTTAACGAGTGCTAAATGAAGCCAGTGCAAATTCAGTGCGCACTCAGTG